>FXXK01000907.1:95832-109959 GCA_900184695.1 Betula pendula
TAAATTTTTTTTTTTTTCTTATTTTTTTTATCAAAAAACAGGTTCAGGCTTATTTCATCCCAATTTCATAACCTTGGAGAAAAATAAAATAGGGATTTAGTAAGTTTAAGCCTGTTTTTTAATGAAAAAATGCAATTTTTTTTTTTTTATTTTTGATTTTTTATTTTTTTGATTTATTTTTTTTTTCCACAAGAAACGGATGCTGGGCGTCCGCCCATCTCTACTCGTGAACAACACGTGCCGGAGATGAGCGTCGGATGAGCATAAAGCACCACAAAGGGCAGGCGACATCATTGGAAGGCGGAGGCAGGGAGCACGTGCATTGGTGGAGCATGCACGCGCCCGCGAGTAAGATCTACTCACAAGCGTGTGGCGTGTGGAAAGCATGTTTCAGCACAATTGGTGGCTGTAGGAAGTAGGGGAGCCCAGAAACACAGTGGGGTGGTGCGTGTGGTGGCGAAGCTTTCTAAAATTAATAGATATGATTTTGAAAAAATTATATCCAAAAATTTTAAAGAGGAAGATTCGGGGTTGAGAGGAGGTAGAAACCGATGACCTTATGGTGGAGGAGGAGACAACAAGTTTGCTGTGCAAGGATAGGGCCTCTGGAGAGGCGAGAAGGGGTGGTGGGGGAAGGAGGAAAGGGGAAATAAAGGGGAAGGGAGGGGAGGATGGAGTTTCAGATCTTTCCTCCCATGGCAGCAACATGATGTTTTTTGGATTTATCAGGAGAGAGAAGAGAGGTTTTAGGGGATTGAATTTTTAAAATTATGATAATCAATCTTCTTTGAATTTTAATAGTTAAGAGCTAAGAAAGTTTTATTTAAAAAAATACTTATAAATATTATTGTGCATTTTCTGATCATTTTTTTAGTATTCCAGTTAATGTAGCATGTTTAATCCACTTTTAGATCAATCTTAATAAAAAAAAAAATTCAAGAGTGAATTGAGCAAGCTACATCAACTGATAATACCGAAACCATTTATCTTAAAAAAAAAAAAAGGTAGGGAGTAATCTAATTAGGAGAAATGCTTCGTAACATTCTCAAAACTCATTTTTTAGCATTCTTGTCCAATGTGGCAAGCCACATTTATTGTATCATTTTATATATTAAAAACACAAAATAATCCAATAAATATAGACTTTGCCACATTGATAAAAATGCAAAAAGCTGACTTTTGAAAATGGTTAGAATCATTTTTCTCTAATTGGAGCTGTCGATTATATACCCTGTTTTGTATCCCTAATTTGACGACATAACCGTAGAATGGAATGGTGGGGGCCCTTAACAGTGCACGTGGGACCCCTACCATGCATATAGGACAAGTGTAGGCAATTTTATATATACCTGTCCGTTCCAAATGAAAACACTTTTATCATGGATTTTACGTGCAGATTCCGTCGAAACCGGGGTACTTTGGGTAATTGGGCTTCTCAAATATCAGGCCACCTCACACCAAATCTTCTCAGTTCTTCCTAAATAAAATGACACATTCAAATAAATAAATAACATAAATCCTATTCGTCTTCTTAGGTTATCTTTGTCTTTATTTATGTCTAGAAAAACAATAGGTTATCTTCTACTTATCTTACCATTTTATTACCAGTCATTTTACTCTAAGTTAGCATGCTCTATTTATTAGTATTATTTTTTAATTTTTTATTTAAAGGTGGGTGGGAATATATATCTTTTACTATTATCTTATTAAATAATGAGAGTCCCATACCATTATAATTTTTTACTCTTTTTTTTTTTTGGGGCATGCCTTTTGAAATTGCAAAGACTATAGACTCTTGAGTGAGAAAGACCCATCTTGACCATTTTTCCCGTTCCCCCGTTGTGACTCAGAAGAAAAAAAAAAAAAGACTAAGGACTCTCTATTTTCTTAATTCTTGTTTATTTTTTATTTTTTTATAAATTCAACTTGAATGCATTTTAGATTTTACTTTTTTGTTTATATATATATAATGAGAAGAAATTTTATACACAGTTAATGACAGAATTCTACTGTTCTAATTAGTCAACCAAGAAATTAAAATCTGGACCAACAATATTGGGTTATACTATTACACCTCAAAATAATGAGCTCTGTTTTACTTTTATTTAAAAAAACAACTATTTGAGATTGACAAAATATTTAATTCTATCGTATTTATTGCATTTTTTTTTATAAGACATTTTAGTAAATAGGTGTATTTAGATTGGATGGACAATTTCTTTTTAAAAAGACAATGCATACTAACAATAGCATGTTCAACCATATTGATTGATTTTTGTACAATTAATGAACATTAATAGTGTTAAGTGTTTTATTATTTAATATAAGTAGTAAATACTAAATACTATTTTTTTTTATATATAAAAATAGAAGCATCTCTCTATTCAAATACAAATAAAAATAAAAATTAATTTACGATTTAAACAAAATGTAAAGGATATCCCCCTTTATAGTATTTGAACGCTTAGAATTTTTATTTATTTTTTTAATAAAATTGTAAATGTTTCTAAATTTGAGGGATAATTAGAAATTAGCAAAACCGTAAACATAAAAAACTGTCTAACCTAACTCACTCGCGCTCTCTCTCTCTCTCTCTCTCTCTCCGAGCGAAAAGATGTACCAAAAGCCCAAAGGTACGTTTGATCCAAACACTGTCTCTCTTTCTCTCTCTCTCTCTCTCTGGCGCTCTGTTCAGCAAGTCCTTTTCTCTCTCTGTACGCACACTCTGTAAGCCGCTGAGGAGGAGGGGCTTCAAAAACCTCGAAAGCAAAACCTAACTGAAGAAGATCAGAGAAAATCGCCAAGTAACCGAAAAATATTAAATGGGGTTTCAAAAAAATTGAAAATAAAAATTATACAAAGAACAGAAATTTTAGATCCTCTCCTTTTAGAGTCACTCACCTACGCGTTTTTAGTTCTTCCTAGTCTGCCAGATCTCTGTCCTCCATAAACCGTCCAATCCAAGCCCCTCCATCTTTCTTGCTCTGTGAGTTGTTTTTCTTTTCTTTTCTTTTCTTTGTGTGTATTTATATATTTGTATGCTTTTTGGGTTATTTTCTGGGTTTTATGTTGCATGCAAGATTACAAGTTTTCTGATATTTATTTCTTCTGGGTTTTTAGGTTTAAAAAGGACAAGCATTTGTTCATGAAACCAAGGCTTTGGACCATTTTTTGGGACTTGAGAATGGACGGCCGAGATTGATTGTTTTTGAGATCAGAGTGTTTTTCTTTTTTTCTCTTTGGGTTTTTGTTTGTCGGTTGTTGTTGTTTCTGAGATGGGGAGCAGTTCTGGTGAGGCCAAATCGAACAGCATCGATGCATCCGTGGGAGGGTTGGTTTGGGTCCGCCGCCGAAACGGGTCGTGGTGGCCGGGCCGCATAATGGGCCTCGACGAGTTGTCGGAGGGCTCATTGGTTTCGCCGAGATCGGGGACTCCCGTTAAGCTTCTGGGCCGCGAGGACGCAAGCGTGTGAGTGATCTTTCTTGTTTTATCACTTGCTCTCCCTACTTGTTTACCTTGATTGTGCATTGGGTTTTTGATAATTTTGTGTTTATCTCGGTATTTTCTTGGTTGGTTTGGCTTTAGATTTGAGCTTTTGGTAATTTTTTGTTGATTGTCTACAAAGGGAAAAGCTTCTGTTTTTTTGTTGTCTTTTAAGTGTTTCAACAAGAGCTTCACTTTTCACTGGGTTTCGTTTTTACTTTTTTTTTGTATGATTTTTAGTTAGATTGTTAGAAAGGCGCGATGGACATTGTTGTTAGCTTGCTTTATATGTGCTTGATGCCAATATGGGGTTTTTTTTTTTTTATGTTAGTATTTTCGTTACCATTGAAGTTTATGGTTATGCATTATAAAAAGTCATTCTAGTTGGCAATGCATTTTAACGGAAACCTTTGTTTGGCTAGTAGGGTTGAGGATGCAGTCTTCTTAGATTTCTATTATTCCTAAGTTTCTTAGATTGTGATAATTTGCAGAAGTATGGGATTTTTCTTACCCTTGGGGTAAATAGAAAGACTATGAAACTCATTTTTATACATACAAAGAAAGAAAAAAGTGATTGACCTTTGTATAGACACTATCACCACTACGGCCATCTCCTACCCATCAGGTGGGTTTGGTAAACATTTGCCTGAGCCTCATCAATTATGACTCTCTTTGTGAGGAAGCACCCCCTTTCCCAAACTTATGCCATTGCTGTCATTAGATCTCCTTTTGTATCCCCTAGTTATCTTGTCTTCTAGGTAAAAGGACTGATGGGGTGCTAGAACTATATGCTTTTTGAATGAATATCGAAATTTTAGGGAAATATCAAAGAAAGAGGTCAATTAATTATGGTGGCTAAACCTGATCATCTCTTTCTCAGCTTCTTTTTGACTATTTCTCGTTCCAATGCATAGCTGATCCTTGAGTTCCCGCTATTAGTAATTTGAGACCTGGAAATGCCACCTTTGCCTGGATATTTTTATGGTTGCTGCTTTTCTGTTGCAATATAATTCACCAAAGTGGGTAAACTTTATCTTCCTTTTCGTTTGTCAAGTCCTTTATTTCTATATTGTTGATTGGATTTGTCTTTTGAGTTGTTTATGCTGTCATGAATCCATTTTCAAAGCTATGATATATGCTAAGCTTTTGTTTCTGGTGCTTATTTTTTTGATTGTTATGTATTCTTTGATAAACTCGAAGATTTTTTTTTTTTTCTGTACTTCACCACTTTGTTGCTTGGAAACTTTCGTGCCTCTCTACTTTATCTCTCGTTTGTCATGCAAGTAGTTGCTGATAGAGTAGTGTTGGAGTAGATGAGAATTGGTAATGTCAACTAGAAGGAGACGCCCTCCGTCCCAGAACACGCACAATTACAAATGTTGAATATAGTCTTGGAAACACACATACACATTATATAATCCAGGGTGGGATATAGGCATAATGTCAAAGGTATAAGATCTCATGTTTTAAGAGTCACTTTGAACCTCTCATGGAATAAAGTATTTTTGTTGTGGCTGTTGAAGAGATTCAGTTCACCGAAGTTGTTGTGTGATTAAAATGTTCGAGAATGAAGATCATTTGTTTTTCAGGAACATTATCGGCACACTAATAGTAGAAGAGACCAATATTTTAAATTGAAGTTGTTTATAACACCATTAAGTTGGTGCATCATGGTTTGCTGCTTTAATATTTAACAGGGTTACATGTCTTGAAGCACTATGGCTTCAGTCCTTAACATATCTTTTCAATTGACTGTCATTCTTCTGAAATTTTGATGTAAAAAACTTGAACTTAGACTGATGGATCAGGGATCTAATTTGATCGAGCAGGAGAACGTATCCCATAAATTAGTTTGTGTCTTAGATCTTAGCAGGAAAGAAGTACAAAAAGATGTACACTGTTCTTAGTTTTTTATGAGGATGTTCCATTTTCAATCACCTATGGGACAACACTGAAAATCAATTATGATTTTGTTTCATTGTATATCTCATTGTATTTATCATGCATGATAGCATTCTTATAGTGTAATGTATACTGAATCAATTATATGTTGCCCAATCTACAATAGGAGTAGGGCACTGATGCCTTATTGATATATCACGTATGAGTTAGTGCAGCCAATATGCAGGTTGAGACTCTGACACGAATCTTAGATTGAGGTATTTGTTAGGCATATGCTTAAGCTAGAGGCTTGCTTTTGTATGGTGTGCGCTTCATTTGTGTGCATAGAATTTGCTTGAAAACAGTTTTTGTTGGTCGCCTAGGAGGCTTACTAGATATTGGGTGCTGATGATATTCTAGGTTTTTTTTTTTTTGGTTCAGAAGTTTAATTTTCTCCCTAGAATTTGATACTTCATTCATTCTTGGTCTTTGGATTCTCATATGTATAGTGTGTGGTGTTTAGCTTTCTCATTGTAAACATATGGTGCGACTTCGTTGACAAAGTCTCTCTTTGTTTACTGGTACAGGGATTGGTATAATCTTGAAAAGTCTAAGAGAGTGAAGTCATTTCGTTGTGGGGAGTATGATGAATGCATTGAAAAAGCGAAAGCTTCTGTAGCTAATTCCAATAAAAAAGCAGTTAAATATGCTCGAAGGGAAGATGCCATTCTCCACGCTCTTGATATTGAGAGTGCTCGCCTTGGCAAGGATCGTGTGGACTTCTTCCAAAGGGATAATTCAGGTGTTGACATTGGTAGTTCCGCCAGAGAGTCACCTAGCATGTCTCATTCTGGTGAAGAAAATGAGGACATGGGTGACGATGTGAGTGATTCTGAAGACAATTCAAATTCGGCACCAGAGTTATCTCAATCTGGTATATCTTTTGAAGATCCGAATCATAATAATTCTTCTAAGGTCCAACCTGTCCTAGGAAGAAGAAGAAGAACCCCAAATGATTCAGAGGATGATGGAACAGAAGGGGTTAAGCGTATGAGAGGACTTCAGGACCTGGGCATGGGCGTAGTGTCGAAAAGGAAGGCTGGGGGGGTGCTTGATGTGGTTCAACAAGATGGTGCTTCACTTTGTGATTCAAGTGCTGGGAATTGCATTTCTAATGGAAGTCCTGTCAATGGTAGCAAAGGTTATTCATCTTCACTCAGAAGAAAGAGATCTCAAGTGCCAAATGTTCACGAATTCTTGAAAAGAAAAAATCGTCGCCGACCATTGACGAAGGTTTTGGAGAGTACAGCCATGGTGTCTGTTCCAGTTATTTGTGATCAACTTCCCAGTTCAAGTGGCTCACCTCTTCAGGCTGTATCTGATAGCAGGGTTTCGGGATTAGAATCTAATGAGTCGAAGAAATCTGTGATTATTAGCAATAATTCTGACAGCAATGGAGTTTCATGTGAGAATGGAGTCCCTATAAATGCTTCTGAACATGCTTGTGATGCTTCCCATATTGTTTACAAGACGAAGGAGAATGAAATTTCCAGCATAACAGGGTTAGCTGATAACGATTCTTCTGACAGGTTATTTGATGTGCCATTTGTTGGGGTCCTTGAGGAGGAAAAACACACTGCAGGTATGCTTGAGTTAAAATGAGAAAATTTATTAACATTAGGTTATGTTTGGTATGCGGAAAGCCTATTCCTTAGAATAGGCTTTATTAAGAATATACGAAGTAAAATAAATTAGCTTTTGAATAGTCATTCTCATGGTTATGAGAGAATGACTATTCCTTTAATTGAGGGAATAACTATTCCTCTCAAAATTGAGAGAAATAGCTATTCTAATTGAAGGAATAATAATTTCCTTATGATTATGGAGATAACTATTTCAAGTATTAAAGTATATGTGTATTTTAACACAAAAACTATTTCATTCTACTTCTTCCATTTTTAATAAAGGTTATTCCTTGTTTTTTCCAATGCGTACCAAACATACCCTAAGTGTGCATAGCCTTTTCATTTTGTCTTTACCTTTCTTACACAAATGCCACCCAAAATGGTGATAAATTTGCTTATCTGTAATAGAATACAACTTGGTATATTAGAAAGGTATGCTGCATATAACTGATGTATCAAAAAGTGCTTTGGTGAACCTGTAGTATGTGGGTGTATGCTAGAAAAAAGTCTAAAAACAAGGGAAAGAAGAAGGAAAATAAAAACAGCACTGTCTTGAAATTTAAGATATTCAACAAATCCTCTAAAGACAAAGATAGGAATGGTTCATTATGATGCTTGTTCACATCTGTTCACCTACCAAATTAGCTGGGCTTAAGCCTGGATTTCAGGTTTATTTTCTATAAAGGCTAAAATTGAAAATTTTAAGCAAACACAATTTCCATGAAGAGCTTAAGCAGGTTTACTATGCCTTCTGCTCAATTTTTGAGCATGCTTGCTGACTTAACCAAAGTTTGAGCTGCAGCTACCTGTTTCGACGTGTGTAAATATGTGTATGCATATGCGTGTTATGCACTTTTTTTCCCCCCGGGGGAGGGGGGGGGGTGGGGTGGGGTAACATTCTTGCTAGAGATTAATGCCAAAGAGACAAATTTATGGGGAAGACTTAGATGATGCTTTTGTCATTGTACAAATTTGGAAAACAGCCTGTCGTTAGCCCTCGCTTTCACAAAATGGAGTGCAATCTAGATGGCAGTTGTTAGAGAGGTTGAGTTCGGAGCTCCAAACAGGGAAGTCACAGGGACAACGGGAGTTCTCTTTCTGGTTATTAGGCTCCTGATACATCTGATTGACTCTCTGGATTTTTTTGTACATCATTCTTGCATTTTTGCATATACATTTGATTTTAGACCCTTCTCTTATGAATTTGAAATAAAAACCTTAAAATATTCCCCTTATTTTTTTTTGGAATAAATAATAGTTAACATGTGTACATTAATTTTCTTCATGGATATATGTTATCCAGTGATGAGTTTAAATGTGATAAGATTGAGATAATAGAGTTAACAAGATATAAGCCATTCAACCATGAGTCAGCAAGTGTTTCGAGTTTTACTTTCATGGTAATTTGCTCATAATTTCTTACAAGTCATTTTCCTGCAAACTAGCTATTAGTGTAATGTAATATTCCGTTTGTTCATTCAGCTGATTGTGAAATAATGAGGACGGTGGAAATATTTCCTTGTACTGATATATAATATGCTCTTACCAGGTTTTTCACCTATACCTGTGTCTTTTACATCTGGAAGGCCCCATGGTGGTGCATTGGGAAGACAATCTAGTCAAAGTTGTCAAGCTGAAGCTGTATCTTTGGGAAATGAGGGACTTAATGAATCTGTTTCTACCAGTTCAGCTGCTGTTCATGTTAATAATATTAGCCAGAGGATAGAGAAAGGTACTTCAAAGTGGCAGTTAAAAGGAAAGAGGAATTCAAGACATTTAAGTAAAAATAGAAAGCAGGACTCCAGAAAATATGTGGACATGGATGATGAATCCAATGCTTATTTGGCAGGAATAGAGCACTCAGAGGGTTCAGATCAGAAAGTTGATTGTACTGGGATTGGTGGACACCCCACTTCATATAATTGTACCTTACGAGCAAAGTGCAAACCAATTTTTGAGGGCCCGGTAGATGGGTTAAGGGACTGGAGCAAGCGTATGTCTCCGAGGAGGGATTCTCGTATGAGAGTGCCAATAGCCGAGGCAAAGCTATCACCTGATGGTTCTTTGAGACCTCAAAGGTCACTTCCATATCGTCAGTCCCGCTTTACACTTCACTCTAGATATCAGATACCAGATTTTCCTGTCAGAAATAGTAGCACCGATGCTTCATTATATGAAGTTAAGCTTGAGGTGAAAGCCAGCTATCGGCCCCAGCATGTTCCGTTGGTTTCCCTAATGAGTAAGTTGAATGGAAAAGCCATTGTCGGTCACCCTCTCACAGTTGAGGTTTTGGATGATGGCCATTGTGATGATCTGTTTAACAGCATGGAGTGCAATCTGGAAGTTGGTGAAAAGTATAATGCTGTCAAGCCAAATTCAGTGACCGGTAGAGTTCCTACCAAGCACTTGGCAGTGCAGGCACGTTTTTCACCAACCAAATCACAAAAAGTGAAGAAATCTGGGTCATTGTCCAAAAAGATACGGAAACTGTCTTCATTGACTGGTCACAAGCACTCTGAAGAAGAGCGGAAACCAGTGGTAGATAAGCCTAAAGGTCCTGTTATAGCTTGTATCCCACTAAAACTAGTCTTCAGTAGAATAAATGAAGCAGTGAATGGATTGGCACGGCCAACACACCGTGTATTAACATCAAGCAATCCTTGAGTTTGGTTCTAGGGGAGAGAAGCTGCAGTTGCTGGACTCTACCTCTAAATTTGGTATTTTAGGTATTTTGATTCAGTTCAGCAGCCAAGTGGGTGCTTTTATTTAACCGGGCTGGTTTGCAGCACCATAAATTCTGCCTTGAAGTTTGAAGAATCCTTCTCTACAATTTCATGACATTTCGTTAATGTACAAGTGGTAGGTGTACGGCCAACGGAGGCTGCTCTTGGCTCTGTATATATTGTAACATTATGTAAAGATGGTGATCTGGTATTAGGTATTGGTGTCCTGATATTAGGTATTTAATTTATGAATTCAGGTTGATTCGGAGGCAATAACTTCAATCCCAATGCACTTGGGTGTTGGCCATGATCTTTATGACTTTCTGTTTTTTTTTTTTCAAAAATTGAAGAAAAAAAATTTGAAAAAAAGAAAAAAAAGAAGAAGACTTTTTATTCTTTTGAATCCGAATACCTTGTCTTCCGTTCAGTTGGATTTGTTTGTGATCTGAAGTTATCATTTCGTCGCAAGTGGAATATCCCTAGTGTAGTTGCTGCTTTCTGTGTCAGCCTTTTACCTGTGCAAGAGTTTAGGTGGTCCTCATTTCACATGCTGATGCTATATTCTCTTGAATTATATCCAGTATTTATTTGTTTTTGAGCCAAGGGAAGACTTAGAAGCAATTTTTTCTTGTATAACATAAAATTGAAACCATTACGGCATTACCCGTTCTCGTTTAGCATGATATCATTATAAATTCTATAATAAGCATGCTAGAATCTAAAACAAAGCATGCAACAATTTATAATTTGTAAGAACTCATAAGTCATCTTCTTGATTTGTTGAATCACATTCACTGCAAATAATACTATCAGTCAATTTTTTCCCTCGTTTTTCCCTAAATTTGTTCATTAACGGAGCAAGCTTAAATTATTCTCTCATTACTGAGAATAGGGCTTTTTTTTTTTGTTGGTGTAAATGAAATTGTCGCAGAAATTGGATTTTGGTGACTCATTTTGGGTAAGTATGGTTATACTTCCATTTTAAATGATACCATAGTAATAAAGAAGGGTAAATTGTTTATCTATTCTAGCTCAATTATTGATGGTCGGATATTATTACTCCTAATTCTTATGTTGTTAATAACTTTGAGTTAGAATGAAATTACATCTTGGACATATTAATCAAAGTAAGATTCAAATATTGATCATGGATGGTCTTCTAGGCCCATTGGATCTTGACGAGTTCCCAATCTACAAATCCTACTTGGAGGGTAAAATGACCGAGAGACAATTTTCAGCAAAAGGGTAAAAGGCCAATGATGTGCTTGAGTTAGTACATATCAACGTATATGGTCTTATAAGTGTCCAAGCACAAAAAAGTTATGAGTATTTCATTACTTTCACTAATGACTGCTATAGTATGGTTTTGTATATCTAATGCATCCGAAATCCGAAGCCTTTGAAAAGTTCAAAGAGTTTTGGGATGAGGCCGAAAAGCAATTAGGTAAATATATAAAGGCCATTTGATCTGATCGAAGTGGCGAATACCTTTTTGGGGACTTCAATGATTACTTGTCAAGGCTGTGACAGAATCCCAATCGACCGCACCAAAGACTCCCAAGTAAACTGGTATGACGAAAGGAAGAAATATGACTCTTTTAGAGTTATGCTACTCTACCTACATCCTTTTGGGAATATGTCCTAGATACTACAATGTATTTATTGAATTTGGTTCATTCTAAATTTGTTCCCAAGACACCTGTCGATTTGAGGTTATCCAGCACATGTGTTGAAAGGGAAATCTAATAAGTTGGAACTAAAGACAGAAGTATATTTGTTTGTTGGGTATCCAAAAGGAACCAAGGGTAGGTTGTTTTATAATCCTAGGGTAGGAAGGTGTTTGTTGGCACAAATGCCTTATTCTTAAAGGATGACTATGTGAACAATTTCAAGTTAAAGAGTATAGTGATTCTAGAAGAAATGTTAGAATGCTAGAGTGGGCAAATCTCTAGAGTTGTCTAGTGATGATGTGGTTGTATTAGATATACCACATGTTATGATGTAATCATTTCCTTGGGGAACACGTAGGAAAAAATAAGGAGAAATATCTCCATTTATTATCTACTATTTTATTTCTTAGTTTAATAAGGAAGAGATAGTCCAAATAAAGCATGAACTATTAGTAAGGATCTTTTCCTAACTAAGGCCCTTAGTTGTGATGGCTAGACCTAATTGACTTATTGTAATATGTAGCCTCTATTCTTCTATTTAAGAGAAGAACAATAAATAAAAAAATAAGCTTGAATATTATCAAATATAATATAGATTGTTGTATTTTGGAGGTCACGGCTCCCTCGAAGTAGCCCACCTATCGGTTTCCTGTGTCTGATTCATTTGTTCCACATCAAGTGGTATCAAAGCCAGGCTACCTATCGTTAACAAGAAATTGTTAACCACAGAGGTCCGGTTTCCCTTGAACGAAACCAGAAAACTTGAGAGAAAATTGAGAGATTCAACATAGGCCGATCCCAAAATAAAAGAGTGATCTACTGAGATTTTTCTTTAGAATCTCGGCCTGTGACGCGTTCACTAGCACGAAATACTCAACACAACGTTATGGAAGGACGAGTGGGCACCTTGGAGTAGTCGATACACTCTCTAATCGAAGGACAAGAGCAACTCATGGCCAGAATGACAGAAGTTTTCGAGATGCTATCAAGCCAAGGAAAGCCTCGGCGTGAAGTAAGAGAGTCCTCACATGGGAAAAATCATGAAGCTAGGGGAGAAAATTCCCACGCTGAAGAAAGGGCCGCACCTTTCGCCCACCGACATGTCAAACTGAATTTTCCCAAGTTCAATGGAGAAGAAGACCCAACCGTTTGGGTTTGCCGCGTTGAACAATTTTTTAGGTTCCAAGGGACTAAAGAGGAAGACAAGACACCACTAGCTTCTTTTCACCTAGAAGGAGAAGCCTAATTGTGGTATCAAATTTTACTGCGAGAAAAGCGGGAGATAACTTGGGCAGAATTCACGGAGGGCTTATTTGTTCGCTTTGGGCCAAATCAGTTCTATGATCCCTTCGGAGAACTGAAAAAATTGCAACAAGAGGGAAGTGTTAAGGATTACCAAGCCAAATTTGAATCCTTGCTCTCCAAAATAGGGACGTTACCCCTAGCTCAACAGGTTAGTTGTTTTGTTAACGGGTTGGAGACATCCATAAAGGCGGAGGTACTAGCAGGAAGGCCAAATAATCTCTCATCAGCCATTGGTTTGGCAAGAGTCTATGAAGCTAGGAATGAAGCCTTAAGGAGGATGACTCCGTCTGACTGGCAGCAAAATAACAATTTCCAACCACGGCCAGCTTTACCTATCAAGAAATTAATGCCTAAGGAATTATGAGAGAGGCAAGAAAAGGGACTCTGTTTCAAATGCAATGATAAATACAGCCCATGCCATCGCTGCAAACGTCTCTTTATGATAGAGGCTTGTTTGGGGGAAGACGATGATGGAGGTATATTCATGGGAGATGAGGAGGGCAAGGAACCCATCTTGGAGCAGTTTCCGTCTTGAGAACAAGGGCGTTGATAGGGGGAAGGGATGATGTAATCATTTCCTTGGGGAACACATAGGAAAAAATAAAGAGAAATATTTCCATTTATTATCTACCATTTTATTTCTTAGTTTAATAAGGAAGAGATAGTCCAAATAAAGCATGGGCTACTAGTAAGGATCTTTTCCTAACTAAGGCCCTTAGTTGTGACGGCTAGACCTAATTGACTTATTGTAATATGTAGCCTCTATTCTTCTATTTAAGAAGAACAATGAATAAAAAAATAAGCTTGAATATTATCAAATATAATACAGATTATTGTATTTTGGAGGTCACGACTCTCTCGAAGTAGCCCACCTATCGGTTTCCTGTGTTTGATTCATTTGTTCCACATCATGTTACTACTGATGAGATACTTAGTACCCTTATACTGCATCGTAGTGGGAGGATTACGAGGGAGCTTGATAAATTCATGTTTTTTGGTAGAAGCTTATGAAGCTATCCCGGAAGAACTTGAGTAAGATCCTAAGACCTATGAGGAAGTGGTTAATGATATGGATGAGAACTGTTGGGTCAAGGTTATGGAAATTGAATTGGAATCCATGTATTCTAACTAAGTCTAAGAACTTGTAGATGTGCCTAATGACATTAAACTCATATGTTGTAAATGGGTCTAGAACAGAAGGAGATTGGTAGATGGGAAGGTTAAAACCTTCAAAATAAGGTTTGTTGCAAAATGTTTTACTCAGAAAGAATGAGTCATGTCTAAGTCTATTCGGACTCTCTTATCGATTATTGCTCATTTTGATTATGAGATTTCAAATGGATGTCAAGATGACTTTAAAAACATTCCTAGTGCTATAT
>FXXK01000907.1:110213-145106 GCA_900184695.1 Betula pendula
GGGGGTATTATTAATGGTCAATATCTAGTTGTCTAATAAATTTAATATAAAGGACTTTGGAGAAGCGAGTTACATCCCACGGAAAAATAGGATATTAGGCTTATCCCAGGTTGTGTATATAGGCAAGATTTTGTCTAAGTTTAGCATGCAAGACTCCAAGAAGGGATTACTTCCCTTCAGGCATGGAGTTTTTATTTTTAGGGAGCAATGTCCTAAGACACTTCAAGAAGAAGAGCAAATGAAGGCAGTTCCTTATACTTATGCAGTAGGAAACTTCATGTATGCCATGTTATGTACTAGACTGAAAATTTATTTTGCAGTCAACATGGTTAGTAGATCTTAGACAAATCATGGACAACTTCATTGGATAACAGTTAAGCATATACTCAAGTATCTTCGGAGAACGAGAGATTGTATGCTTGTCTACCATAATTAGGATTTGATACCCATTGGGTACACATATCTTGTTCTCGAAGATCCACCTTAAGGTATGTGTTTACTTTGAGTGGTGAAGCCATTAGTTGGAGAAGAGTAAAACAATTTTGCATTACTGATTTTACCATGGAGGCTGAGTATGTTGCAACTTATGCAACGGCAGATAGGAGCATGACCCTCGATATACCTTCAGTCGTACCTAGACACATGTAGGAAAACAACAACAACATAAACAGAAAAATAAAGGAAAAGACATAGATAAATCATCAAACCTAAGAACATAACAGTACCAGCAATGGAGATGGCGAGGACACGGGGGAGCATGGATTCCATATGCATGTGCGTGAGATCAACTCACTTGCACGTGAGGCAGCAACATGGGTGTGGGAGGCAGTGATGGGGAGCAGAAAGGCCAGTGATGACGATGATGAAGTACATGGGGAGGATGAGATGACTAAAGATGACAGATCTAACCCAGGAAAAGTCAAATATGAAATCCAAGGCAGATTGAGAGGGATGAGACGTCGTGGACAAGCAGAGGAGGTGGCAAGGCAAAGGTGGATGGACTAAGCCTGCGATTTTGGGAGGAAGAGACAAATCCCTTCGAATAGATCACCAAATATGAGAGATAGAGCCTCAAAAGAAGCGGGTAAGACCTCAAAAGAGGGGAAAAACTTTAGAAGGGAAGGGGGCGGGAGGAAAAAAGGGAGTGGAAAGAGATAGGGATGCAAAGAGAAACTTCCCTCCTCCCATGGCAGCCAAGCTTGGAGATGAAGTTAGAGAACAGTAAGTGAAATTATCAATGTTTCATAATAAAAATTATATTAACTATGGTCCATAGTTTATAAGTATGTTGTTTGGCCTTGGATCTAATAGTTTTATAAGTGACTTGTGTAACTATGTACGAATGGTGGTCACAATAGACAATATTACTAATAAAGTGGGTTACCTGAAGTAGGACTCACTCGGATTACTATTTGGTAACGGTATGCTTAGTGTTGGTGTATTTTAATAAAAAGAGGGGAAAATACACTTTACCTCCCCAAACTTTGGACTATTTTTTAATATCGCCTTCAATGTTTAAAATTTGCAATGTACCCCATCGAAGTTTAAAAAATTTGCAATTCGACCAATCCGTTAGTTCCTTCTGGCTAACTTGACGGAAATTGTCATTTTTATTGTTTATATTCCCAAATTAATTTCAACTAAATTCTTTATTTCTCAAAATATTCTTTTATTTATTTATTAAAAATATAATCTGAAAAAAAAAAAAAAAAGGTGGCCGTATTTAAACTTAGTTGAGAAATGCACCACCATAATGTCTAATAGAGTTGCATCTTAATTAACTTAGTTGAGAAATGCACCCAAATTTTAGTTATTTATGCAGTGATGAGCCTCTAACATGTAAGAATTAAGAAACCATAATGTGGTTTCTTCAATGAATACTCTTGTTACTCTCCCTATATATATATGGGAAACGCTTGTGCGTCTACCCTGTTTCCTTCTATGCATCCTTTTACTGTTTTTTTAATTTTTTAAATCATAAGGGCACACTTCTTTAAGACTTATAGAAAGAAATGGCTTGAAGCATCCCTCCGTATGGGTGACCCAGGTTGGGTTAACCGTATCTTTGAAAAAAGAAAATTAATAATATTTAAATTTTGGAAAAGGCTATCTTTTTTTTTTTTTTAAAACCGTACTTTTTTTTTTTTTTAAAAAAAAAACCAACCTCGTGGGGAATCAAATTTGGGGGAAAAATTTCCCCAAATTTGAACCCAGCCCTATTTCCCTCAGACGACCCCCTCTCTCTCTCTCTCTCTCCCTGATCTTCCCACTCCATGCGGCTACATTCACCACTCCACCGTGCGACCCACCGTACGACGAACACTCCACCGTGTGACGACCCACTCTGTGCGACGACCACTCCATCGTGACGACGACCCTCCGGTACCTCTCTCTCTCTCTCCCTGATCTTCCCACTCCGTGCGGCCACATTCACCACTCCACCGTGCGACCCACCGAGAGCCATGGCAAATTACTTACATCAGAGAGCCATGGAAATTCCTATTAACTACACCCTTGCAATATTCAATCCCAACCCTCTTACCTAAATTATCCAAGGTGCACGCATCAAAAGTCATGTTCGACATGAAAGTTTCTCAACATCCGAAGAGGAAGGACAAAGCATTTGAAAACAAGAAGATATATGTATCAATATTAGTATAAGCGTTACAAACTATTCTCTACGTGGGTTCAAAAAATTCATTACCATTCAACAAAATCGCAACAAATACACAAACAAAATAAAACCCACCCAATGGCCAAATAGTCACGCGTGGTTGAGAAAAAAAAAAAAAAAATTTGAAACTCATACATGAAATTACTGTTCACGCGTGATTTTCACGTCGGTGCAGGGACTGCTCGGTGGAGGGCGGAGACCAGGAAGAGGGAGTTACCACGGTGGCTTGATGGTCGGCGGAGGGAAGAGTGAAATTTCTAAGAGGGTAGAACAAGAGAAACAAGAGAGAGAGAGAAAGGGGTCTCTGATTTTGAAAGTCACAGAGAATATGAAATGAGAAAGCTCCTGCGTATTCCTCATACAGGATTTTTTTTTTTTTTTTTAATTAATAGCTGGTTAACCCAGGTTGGGTTAACCAGCTTAAAAGAAAATAAGGCATGCATCATCTGAGAGGTGGGACCAAAAATAAATTAAAAATTATATATGCACAATAGAAAGACCCATAGAGGGAGACCAAGCATCCCTCATATATATATATATATATATATATATATATATATATATATATGATGTTGGCAGGCCAATGGTTCTCATGTTTTGTAGTCTATATTCTTAAATTCGTTATTGTTTCAGATTCCCTTTTTGTTTCAATCTCCCATTTTGTCTCCACTCTTTTTTCTAGTTTATTATTTTGGGTAGTTGAATTTTTGAATTTAACGCCGGTAGTTCTCATTGCTCCAAGTAATAACAACAAAATACCTGCTACAAAATGACTAAAATGATTTCTTGCCTACCAAGGTTTCTTTTCCATTGTGTCAACCCCCAAACCCTTTGAAATTATGCCGTCTGATGTGTCCCATGTTAAAGTCCACGTAAATTGGTTTTTGCAATCACTACGAATCCTTTTCCAGTTGTCAAGAGGAGGTTGTGTAGATCTTTTATACTACTAATAGTAAATCATAATCATTCAGCACGTTGAATTAAAAAAAAAACCATTCAGCATGTTGTCGTGCTCAGAGGGGCCGCACGTGACTTAATCTGCTGCTCAACAGTGACCTTTCGAGCTTTATTTCTCTTTCTCATTTGCATTGGATTTGGAGGGGCATTATAATTTGGCGTAACCTATTAGAAAAAAATGTCATATGTTGAAGGGTTTTTTTTTTTTTTTTTAAAAAAAATTAATTTGGAAGAAAATTGTCTTAATTATAAAGTTTTTTTTATTCTTTCTTTTACAAACTCTGATATACTCGATCAAAAGAGTATGTTTCAGTTCTTTCTATTTTTTTAAACCTAGCGTAGCATATATATGAATTAAAAAAACCCACGAGTCTATAGAAAAAATGGAATCATTTTGAGTTTTTTTTTTTTTGGAAGGGGAAAAAGAGGGTTCCAAAACGAAACGAACAATAGTCAAGAATTAGCAATTCAGGAGGGAAGGAGCGATGGAGTGTACGGAAGCTCACAAGAAAAAGCATATAAAATGCTGCTTATTATTTATGAACCACAATTAACTTGTAGAAATTGACTTCTCTTTTAGTTTTTATTCTTTATATTTGTTTTTGGAGTAGATTCTAACGGAGGCTTTCAAACTTAGCGAACAAGTAGACGGAAAAAAACAAAAAAAAGGAACAAAAAAATTGGATGGTCTTACCCACCCATGGTTTTGTATTTTCATGTAGAAACTTCGCATGGCTCTTATTTAGTCTTTTTTATATGTTTCATAATTTTTTTAAAATTTTACTTTTATATTTTAAATTTTTAATGTTTATTAATTTAACTTCATTCCGATAAAATTAAAATTTTATCAAAATTTCTAAAATACTTATGTATTATTTTTTTAAAAAAAAATTATAAAAAAATCTCAAAGATTCAAACGTGGGTATTTTTATAAATTCCGTTAAATTTTAACCAACACTTAAATTTTTACAATTTTTTATTTTTTTATTTAAAAAGATGAGTATTTTAAAAATTTTGGGTGAAAAATCCTAATGTAAGAATAAATAATAAATATTAAAAGTTTGCCATACCAAAGTAAAATTTTTTAAAAATTAAGAAACATAACAAAAAAGGACTGAAATTCAAGACAGCTATACGAAGTTTTCCCTATTTTAATTAACGAAAAAGTCCGGGTATATGTGTCGTCATAGTTTTGTAGATTAGTAATACGGCCTCCAAGCAGGATGTTGCCTAGATAATACGAGGAACTACTTGGTCATTCGTTTTAAAGCTTCTGAAGGTTTGGTGAGACGATTAATAATAAAAAAAAAATTCTCTAAAAGGAATCTGGCTGTGGAATGTTGAAAAGTCAAATCAATGGACGTAGTTGCCAAGAAGAATAAAAAAAGTCAATGGAAGTAGTTTGCATCACGCATTAGAATACTACTATGTAACTTGCCCGTGTTTAATTCGACAACCTTATAAATTCGTACAACGTTTCTCACAAGTATATAGTTTCAGGCTTTTCTGGTTCCAAAAACCATGTCGGCCGTAAGGAAATCTCTGTCTCTGAACAACGGCGCGGCCGTGGAGAGAGAGGTGGCAAAGCGCGGACGCTTTGATCGTTGCTTCTCCTTCATGGAGATTTCAGTGGAACCAGGAAAGTCGGTGAAGGACATGGATTCCAACAAGTTGAAGGCTGAGATCAAGAGGTGGGCCAAGGCTGTCGTGGCATATGCCCGGCAGGTTAGTGGTCGGTTTGCTGGAGGCTCTACCGGCAGTTGAAGCACATGCTATATATGGGTTAATTGCTTTTTTTGATTGCGGCTGAGTTTTCAAGACTGGTAATATTTTACGTTTGGATTGAAATCGATCAGTTTGAAGAAATTATGGGGTAGTTTATTGGTTTCAATGGGGGTGGAAGTGACGAGAATTTGCAACAAAAATTTGGAAGATTTTTTGGGAAATTGTCTGTTCAAGCAAGACTCTGAAGAAGATGAAGGGCGCTGCCGCGCAAGCCCAAATGATTTTGTGTAAAATACAATTTTATCGTTGCCATCTGGAAGAATAAATAAATAAATATATTTGGGTTTCCTTCTTTTTGCTTTGGGTATTTACTAATGACGAATTATTGAGGGTTATGGACCTCTAAGAACAAGCTTCATAAAAAGGTGATACTTTAGAATTTCCTTTCCGTAAGAGAAACCAGGCCAAATGTGGGCTGAGGTGATTTATATATTCGATCATGAATAAAATGTGATGAGTTTTGATTATGCTTTCTCTTTATCTCTCTTTCTCTCTTTTCTGTATATATTTACTTTTGGTCAGAATTTGCAGCACACACTTAAGAAAAATATTAATGAAAAAAAGCAAGAATCAAGACAAAAATTTAACATGGTTTGCCAAAATTGACTATATATGTTTATAGGCAACAACATCGATTCCTCTGTAACCCTTTCTCCATTTTATTTTTTTTATTTTTTTTTAAAAAAGCAACAACATCGATGTTTCTTTTTCACTAATATTAAGGAAAAATACAGTGTATGTAATGTGTGTATGTAAGCCTATTAATGTGAGCTTTATTTATAAGCAA
Source organism: Betula pendula (assembly GCA_900184695.1). Lineage (NCBI taxonomy): Eukaryota > Viridiplantae > Streptophyta > Magnoliopsida > Fagales > Betulaceae > Betula > Betula pendula. The sequence continues at coordinate 116,417 of FXXK01000907.1, forward strand.
AAATAATCATCTCTTAAGGAAATTACTCACATTTGAAAACTAGCTTGTAAGGAAAAAGTGTTGAAAAGCTTATATATTAATGGTTAAGATTTCACCTAACAATGGACACATAGGATCGTTACATTCTATCAAACTTTTGAATTTTGATGTTCACGGCAGCTCATTCTATTGATACGACGATATTGATGATGTCAGCTTTGATACTAATTGTAATGATCCTTATGTACATAGAACTTACTCTTAAAAATTAGCTTATAATAAGATGGTACTCAAAAATTTATATATATATAGTTAAAATTACAGTTAACCATTGTTTAACACTTGGGATCATAAGACTTGTTTGCTATTATTGTAAGTTTTTTAATTACTCGGTTAGACTTAATTAGTTCTTTAATGACTTAGTAAGGAAGGGTTTTTTGTTTTCCTATCCCATAAAACTCAGAAATCCAATCATCACGTACTTGAAAATCTCATTAGTTTTTATTAATTTTTAATTTTTATGGGGAATTCCACGCTGCGATCTTAGTATGGTACTCGACCATGAGCATTGTACATTGACATTCCTTCTCAGGTTTGCCAGTCCAGACCCAAATGGCACTAGAGTAACAAAAAAAAATTCATAAACCTCTCTTCTTATTCTATTGGGATCAACATGTTTTTCACCATTATCACCAACAAATAAAAGATATTGTTGTTCCAAGGCAATTGAGTTGTTTGCTAAATTTTTGTGGATCCACCTTCCTCTCTCGTAAACACTTTCTGCAAAAAGAACTTCGGAAAGGAGGGAAGAGCTCCTCATCGCAACAACTTCTACCACTCACGCACGCCTTCTCCTCCATCACCGGCCCCCTCCCTTGTGTGTGTACCTCACGCGTTGCTACTCATTTTGATTTTCTGTAGCAGATTTCTTTTATTACAGCACATTTGGTTCTCTTTTGTAAAGCTCTTTTGGCCCACCAGAAATTTCAAATCTAGATATAAACCTAAAATATATCTGATCTTAGGGGTACTTTGCCTCGCCGCCCTAGATGTGTTTCTTTTGCCACTGTACAACTACCTCTTAGTCTCTCCACTTCGAAAAGGAGGGAAGAGCTCCTCATCACAACAACTTCTACCACTCACGCACGCCTTCTCCTCCATCACCGGCCCCCTCCCTCATGTGTGTACTGTTGGGCGTGACTTTATTCCTCAAGTCAGCTTTTTCCCTTTTCCTGCACAAGGTTGGATTTCCTTGTTTGGCATGGACTTGCTGTCACTCTCCTAGCCAAGCATGGTTTTAGTTTAATGTTGGTTTTCTTTTCCCACTCCAAGCAATATATGGATTGTCCTAGCCGACTTGGTGTATTATATAAAGGGTATCCATCAGCCCTTTAAGGATGTGTGCATCAAGCCAAAAATTGAAGACACGGCAGTGAGTGAGAGAGGGAGAGAGAGAAAAAGAAAGGGAAAGGAAAAAGAGAGAAAGAAAAAAAGAGGTGGAGAACGCACAGTGTAGTGCGTAGGGAGAAGAAAAAATTGCAGAGTTTCAATTGTTATTTTTCCCTCTATTGTGTGAGGGTGAGATACGGGTGTATTGGGGCTTTGGGTTTTGAGTGATTTTTCTCTCTTATACTTTTGTACTCCATCTTTTGATAGTGAATTTCTCCAGGTCGTCTCCAACAGTGGATATAGGCTTGTTAAGCCGAACCACTTAAATCTTAGTGTCATGTGTGATTGATTTTTTGTTTTCTTCTTATTATTCGCATCTCACGAGTCTTGGAGGAAATAAGATATATTTCCTAACATGTACCTCACGCGTTGCTACTCATTTTGATCTTCAGTAGCAGATTTCTTTTATTATAGCACCTTTGGTTCTCTTTTGTAAAGCCCTTTTGGCCCACCAGAAATTTCAAATCTAGATATAAACCTAAAATATATCTGATTTTAGGGGTACTTTGCTTCGCCGCCCCAAATGTGTTTCTTTTGCCACTGTACAACTACCTCTTAGTCTCTCCAACTCCCTCATAAGTTGGGCATGAGCTAAGTTAAAATGAATTTTCTTTGTTGATATCTACTACAACTAGTTTTGCTGGCAACTTTTTTGATTGCCTTATTCACCTTCAAGGATCATCTCTAGAGTTGTGACCGGGTTGCTGTCATTCTGTTAAGATTAGATTTTTTTTTTGATCTTTTATATTTTTAATTCTGTAATTTTCTATTTTTGTATTTGTGTTGTTTGCTTGTATTTGTTTTTACTCATTATTATTATTATTATTTTGAGACTTTTGCTAATCATATTCATTCGTGATTTCTAGGTCTGAAACCATAGAGGCCCAGTTCTTATCTCAGTTGGCCCATATCTCTTTATTTCGAGCCCTAGTCTAAAGCTTTAATTCTGGGCCCCCAATTTTCTTAATAAGACAAAAAAAAAAAAAAAAAAAAAAGACGTTTCGAACGCGGAGATAGAAGCCCTAGGAGCATCTGTGAGAGGGAGTGGGAGAGCTTCCACTGGACCGCGGACGGCTCTTCTTCCGACAGCTACTAACCCTTCAGGTATAAATTTATTTCTTTTTAATTTTTTTTTTCCCAAATAACTCTTTCTTTGTAATTAGGCGGCTTTTAAGCTTAGATTCATTTTCTCATATATTTTTGTTCGATCTGGTTTGACTCTGTTTTATCGATCACCAACTTCCATTTCTGTATAAAAAGATACGATCGTACGGATTGTGTAAAGTTTATAAAGAATTTTGGATCAGAAGCTCGCGTTTTGGGGGGGGCAAGGTTGGACAGATCTTTCATTTTCTACACTCTAATAAGTTCTTGGTGTTTCTCATAATTAAATGATGCTATTAATCATGTAAATGATACAGATTCCCTTGTGATTCTTGTTGTTTACCTGTAAAGTTCTGGTATTTACTTTTACAGTATGATTCACTTTTGTTCTGATTTATGTGTCTCTTTTGGAGTTTTCATTGGAGCAGTAATTTTTAGTTTGTTACCGTTAAATTATGTCTTTGTTTGAAATTCTGAAGCTGTTAACTGGTAGGGTAAATGGAATGGTTGTGTTTGGCTAAAGCTTAAAGGTGTTATTTTTTACTAGCACTGGTAAAACCAACCTGACTTTGACAGTGCAGTAAAAAAAATGAATGCATCGCGTAAAAAATGGCACAAAATATACATTTTCCTGGATCTGTAAGCATGGCTGCGAAGTAATTACCGAAGGATAGTGTTGTTTGGGTCCTGGGAAATTACATATGAACTCTTGGCGTTTTTCTTACATGGGGTTTCAGTGTAGGACTAGTTTTGCTGATAATTTGCTGCTTGTGGCTTCTTGTTCAATCTGTGTAACCATTACACAAGACCTGTCCCTGCAAAGGTTACTGGTATAATTTATGCATGTATGTGAAAGTGTTATACATTGATAAATATTCTGGACAGCTCAGTGGCTGGTTCTCCCAGCTTCTTTCCCAACTATACCAATTTCACGTAGTCCTGATTTATCTAATTAGATGGATACATGTTATAGTAACATATAGATGCTTTTTTTTCGGTGGGTGGTGGGGAATTCAGACATTGTTTGTTGTCGTAAAGAAGTTCTAGTATTACATCACTCATATTATTATGACAGTGGTGAACCAAGTATGCTTCTGTGGTCTTTCTCTTTTAGTGCTTTTTGGTTTCATTTTTTTTTTAATTATTATTTTTGAACTTCAAATATTTTTAAGTCTAATGTATTTTTTTTTTTCAATTGAAATTAAGCAATTTCTCACTTGCGCATATATTTCTAGGCTGGTATAGCTGTTATTGGTGTGTATCGTAACAACAATGGCAGATGGTCATGAAACTGATAAAAATATTGAGATATGGAAAATCAAGAAATTGATCAAAGCATTGGAAACTGCAAGAGGCAATGGTACCAGCATGATATCTCTTATAATGCCTCCGCGTGATCAAATATCTCGGGTGACTAAGATGTTAGGTGATGAGTTTGGAACTGCTTCAAACATCAAAAGCAGGGTCAACCGTCAGTCAGTTTTGGCTGCCATTACTTCTGCTCAACAGAGGCTGAAGCTTTATAATAAGGTTCCTCCCAATGGGCTGGTGCTTTATACTGGAACAATTGTTACTGATGATGGCAAGGAAAAGAAGGTTACGATCGACTTCGAGCCTTTTAAGCCAATAAATGCATCACTCTACCTCTGTGATAATAAGTTTCACACAGAAGCTCTAAATGAACTCTTAGAATCTGATGACAAGTTTGGTTTTATTGTCATGGATGGAAATGGCACCCTTTTTGGGACATTGAGTGGAAATACACGAGAGGTGCTTCATAAATTTACGGTTGATCTACCAAAGAAACATGGAAGAGGAGGACAGTCGGCTCTGCGGTTTGCTCGTCTTCGGATGGAAAAGCGACACAACTATGTGAGAAAGACTGCAGAACTTGCCACACAGTTCTATATTAATCCTGCTACGAGTCAGCCTAATGTTGCTGGGCTAATACTGGCTGGTTCAGCCGACTTCAAGACTGAGCTAAGCCAGTCAGATATGTTTGATCCTCGATTACAAGCAAAGATATTGAATGTGGTTGACGTTTCTTATGGAGGGGAAAATGGTTTCAATCAAGCCATCGAGCTTTCCTCAGAAATTCTATCAAACGTGAAGTTTATACAAGAGAAACGGTTGATTGGGAAATACTTTGAGGAGATCAGCCAGGATACTGGGAAATATGTTTTTGGTGTAGATGACACGCTGAAGGCTCTAGAAATGGGTGCTGTAGAAACCCTTATTGTGTGGGAAAATTTGGATATTAATAGGTATGTGCTGAAAAACAGTGCCACTAGTGAAATTAGCATAAAGCACTTTAACAAGGATCAACAGGCTGATCAGAGCAACTTCCGGGATCCAACCACCGCCGCAGAGTTGGAGGTTCAGGAGAAGCTGTCCTTACTTGAGTGGTTTGCCAATGAGTACAAGCGATTTGGTTGCTCACTTGAATTTGTCACTAACAAATCCCAAGAGGGATCTCAATTTTGCAGAGGGTTCGGTGGGATTGGGGGTATCCTTCGTTACCAGCTTGACATGAGATCATTTGATGAGTTATCTGATGATGGAGAAGTATATGAGGATTCTGATTAAGAGCCTGTCAACTGTGCGCTCGTTGGAGGATGTTGTGAAAGTTTGTACCAGGTACGATGGAGTCTTTGTTGCTGCTGCTAGCTGAGAGATTTGAAACTCGTATGTAAGATTTCACTGCTTTCGAGTTTCTTTTGGCGTTCATACATTGGATATGTAACGATTGTAACTCATGCTTCTTTTATACTTCTCTGTTATCCTGCATTTTTCCCTCTTTGATGTTTGGGAATTTTGGCATTATATCAAAACCAGTATGTGATTTTGATATAGGTTTAATCCACGACCTGGTTGGTTTGTTTTATTTATGGTTGCTTGAAACTCAGCCAATTGTTGCGTGATGACAAAAACTTGTTTCAGTTATCTTGTTAAGTCTGTTATGGTTTTGTTTTATGCTGCTATTTGCTGTGGTCTTCTATTGCTGACTTCATGTTTGAGTCCAGACAGGTTAGATCAGATGTGTCCTCTGCTGTATAGGTAACATTTATATTTATCTTTTATTGATAATCTGCTTCCATTTTTCCCGAAGGACTTCATTGAAATGGTTTTTACATAGCAAACGAAAGAGAGTAACTCTTAACTGTCCAAAAAAGCTCGGAAAATTAGCCTGTTAAAATGGGTAGGGCACGGTTCCCACCGGGATGGTTGAATTTTCATTCAGGGAATACTACTCTCTCATACCCTTCTGATTTCCGACTATGAGCAATTTGGTGATAACAACAAAAAGGCAACAATATTGCCGTCATTACATGCATAAACGCAGTCATTTCGTTGTACAATTCCATCAGGGAAAAGAGAAAAAAGAACAAGAAAAAGTAGCAGAAGAAAAAAGGAAACCATTTTGCACAATGAAATGACAATATACCTCCAAGACCTAAAACGTGTACCCAAATGCATTGCAGCAAAAATCCCTATTTACCAAAATCTTAGAACCACTATAATTTGAAGGGGGGGATGAAAATCATATAGTAGGCTATTGCAAAATTTCCCTAAAAGAACACTACCATCGACCGCTGATTGACCTAAATGCAGTCAAATTCATTATCCACTGCTGTGATTCAGGACTCGATTCTGATCAGCTCGAAGTATTCCAGGACCAACCCATGGTTCTTTATGTTCTTCTGTGCAACAAAAAAAGGCTGTAGTGAAGCACTTGAAAAGGTCTAGGTTACTCACTCTCTTTTTTTCGCGTCGCCAAACAACTTTTTGCCACCAGATATGGTCCTCAAGAGCTGTTTCGAACACATGTCCTGCGCCTGTGTGGCATTTTTCACTCGACTGGCTCTTACCCAAGCCGGTTCCTGCCAGAAACAAAGTCCCATGCTCTTTGTTCACTTATTTTAAATTGAACTGCTTCGCATTCTACTCATATGAAGAAAGTGGATATGGAGAAGGAGATTCTTTGCAAAAAGGGAAAGAGAGTCACCTCGGGAACAAATCGGGAGAATCCAAACTTAATCAACAGGAGGAGATGTTCCATGACCAGAATAGCCGCAAGTCCGGGTTCTATGCTCCAATTCCCCTCCTGATCATATAACCATACTAGAATTGCACAGTTGGTGCATATTGACATCACTATCAGGAACTGAATTTTGAAAAGACATCCCAAAATCAGTATGGCATTGATACAGGTAAATAGAAAACCAGTGATCTCTTAGCTAGTAGTACTAAACTGTGACAAAATGAGCAAGTTTTGGGAATAATGAGCAGACAAAACAGTGATTTATACTTTCTCTAGTTGAAGACATTTGTATGAACAATTATGATGGTTGATTTGTAAGAACTGCTGAAATCCAGTTGGTGCTTTCCCAGTCTTTTAAATGTAAAACTAAGGGCACATGTTCTTCATCCAAAAGTATGCACAATAGAATACTTTGTGTCCACAGATTTTAGTACCTGAAAAATGTTCAGCCAAGCTCCAATATTTGTGGCAGCACGAGGGATGGGCCTTTTAAACATGGTAAGCAGCTTTAATGCATCTGTTCTAATTTCTGTAATGTTGTTCTGCACAGCGTAGAACTTCATCATTCGTTACTTCACTAAGAATCAAAATGAACTCAAAAAAGGAAAAAAGAAATGAAAGCATTATATACCAAAGCAGAGAAGGTAAATGCAAGGGGGAATGCACAAGCAAACATCATGATCATTCCAAACTGCAATGCCAACTCCAAAAAGTCTGCAGGTGGATTTTGATTTTCATCAGTCAAAGAAATGGAAATATTCTGAAAATCTCATGATTGCTTTAAAACAGCAAGAAAGTGAAGCCATCCAGTTCTAATTTCCATCTCTACGAAACACACAAGCTCTTCATTTAAGATCAAATCAACAAACAGCGTTATAATTGAGAAAATTAGAGACAGAAAAAGAAAGGCCAAATTCTCTAGTACATCCAGAAAATGTTTCATGTATCCTATTCAGTATTGCAATTCTAACTCAACTGAGACTCCTCTATACAAAACAAAAGGTCTTCTTGATACAAATAAAAATGATATTTATAATACTTTGAAAAACAAAATAAAATGTTTTAATTGCATATGATTCCAATATGTACCACGATCTTGTTATACAGTTCAATATGTTTGGCATATTACCATCAAATAGCCCATCCTCAAGCTCCTCGCCGATGCTTGCGGAATAAGAAGGCTTCATGTACTCTTTCTCTACCCTAGAAGTAAACTGGATCTTCCCTGTTGATGATCCTTTTTCACGTTTTTTCTTGTTTCTTGACACCAGAAGGATGCATCAGCCCATGTTCAGGCAACAGTCAAAGAAGGTAAAATTACCCCAAAAAGGGATCGAGAGATGACACAAATAGAAGAAACTTACCTAACTTTGTACTTTTTGTAGCTGTACTTAAGATAGGGTAAACTATTTTCCAACAAGTTCTCCAACACCTGGACAGCATTTACAGTTCAAGAGCATAACCAAGTCAGGAAGTAGTGAAAATATAAATCAAATGAACTAAGAAAAAAACAATCTATTTCACCTGATACACAAGCAGGCGCTGAATTAAGACTTGGCGGAGAGTCAAAATATTGCGGTGCAGAAGGGCATGATAGAAGATTCCAATGTATGATTGCATGAAATAAAGACCAAAGACCTGCAAGAGCAGTGAAGGCCTTGAAGTGCAGTAAATATCCCCACAAAGGAAAAAAGGGGACTAGTTAAAATTCTGGTTAATACCTTGTAGACCAAGCTGTCAGCCCTTTTTTCTGTGGTTTCATTGTTTTCATACTTAATAAGCTTGACCGATATCTTGCCCCCAACCCGTGTAAAATACTGAATGACAAAAAGATAAATGGCTGTCAGCGCAAACCTGAAAAGCAAAAATAAAAAGGAGTGTCATCTTCATGCAACTAATTCATGAAGAACTAATACAGCATATGGAAAAGGGAAAACAGAAGTATTGTATGAAAAGTTGGAAAAATAGCTCAACAGGAATTTACACATCCATCCCTTTAAGTGGGGAGCCTAAACCTGTATTGGAATTGATTTGACAAGGACGTTTGAACAGAACATGAGAACAACACAGAAGAATCTGTGTTTGTATGAAAAGGGTTGACTGATGACTACAGTAGTAGAACTTGCGCAGATAAACCTTCTAAAACTTGATCTTTGTCATGCCAAGAGGAGGTTGTAAAAGAATTATGAAGACAGTTAGTAAAGAAGATAATATTGTAGATAGAATCTAACACTTCTCAAAGGAAGCTTCATGAAGGTGGTTTGCGTTATCATCATCACCTTACTTGGATACCAGAAAAGAAGTTAGAGAGGAATATGTTCATATTTACTTACAGAGATGATTTAATATGATATTGACTTCAAGTAAACACATGAAGAAGGTATAAGAGAGCTGATATACTGTACATTGGGGGGTAACCAGTAGATGAATTACATGATTTTTTTCCTTAAGAAAACTAGAAAGAAATAAATAAATGCAGAATGACAAAGATTCTTACTTCATAACGTCAGACCTGAAAACCTCGTAAAGATGAGCATAGGCCAACTCAAATGGCAATTGAAGGCATATAATACTCAAGATAACCATAGCATCATTTCTGAATCTCATGAGACATCCAAACCACTCATTTTGTTGGTATGCTTCTTTATCGTTTGTTTTATCAGTCCCGCATTTTCTTAATAGTTCCACAGGTGACTGTAGCGAACTCCACTCCATGCCCAGGAGTTTATGTCCCAGGTCCACTCCAGCTGAATAACTGATCTGCCATCTATAAAAGTAAAACCCAAACAGACTGAAAAAATGGAACCAACATATAATTTGAACAACCATAAACGGAAAACATAATTGACCAACCTGGCTAAAAGGGCAGAGTTTTTACGTTTCCAGAACTGGGAAAAAATAACAGCCCACAGTATTATGCCTATGAAGAAAACAGGGAGCACCAATAACTGCAGTGACCTGTAAAAGGCATTTAAGCAAACACATTATTTATCTATAAAAAATTGTACCAGATTCCCAAATAGAAAAAAATCAACAGCCAGCAGGGACACCAAGAGTAGTGTAGCCAACCCAAAATCAATTAACTGCAAAGTGATAGCAAATGCAGCTGGGAAGAACATCCACCGTGTATACATTCCAAGGAAAGCAAAATAGATTGCAATCTGCAAAGTATTAATTCCTTGTTACATGTTTGCAAAATCATTATTAAAATAACTGACAAAAGAAACTACATTATAGTTACACTTACCTTTGTCCCAAAATATGAATAAATCTCATCGATTGGCTGGTTTGTAAGGTCCCACCAGTTGAGTGCCCAACTTTTAAGGAGCTTCTTCCTCTTTATTTCATCTATCAACCAAAAGTCATCTTACTTTCAAATTCAGATGTGACCAGAACTGCACACAGTTTTGTGATAAGTTAACATACCGTGCAAAAGAAAGACTTGTCTTACAAAATGCTCTGATTCCAATTTCCGAACTAAACATTCACCAACTTCCCAATGGAACTCTTTACCATCAAATTTTAAAGTTACAGCAGACTGGCTCTTGTTCACCTGTAAAGTTCAGTCTGTATAAGAGCTTACTAACAGATGAAATGTCCAAACTATATGTTGGGAAACAACTATCATTAGAAAAAAGAAAAAAAAAAAAGAACAGAAATGAAGTCAGAAAATCAGATATTAAAGCCTAATCATTGGAAATAGGAAACTAATAACCACTTATAAAACTAAAGGATAAAGACAAACATGAACAATGGTTGATTGAGGTGTAAGAAATACTCACATTTGAGTGGATGTAAGATAAAATTATAGAATAACTTATTCGAAAACCACATCTTTGCAATATTTGATTGATTCAATATATAAAACCATATCTGCTTATTTGTAGAAGCAAATACTTTAGGACACAAAATCATCTAAAGAGAACACCAGAATATTGATAGATTAGTATTAGTTTTTTTTTTTGATAAGTAATAGGATAGATTGGTATTAGTATATAAAGAATGACTCACAATCCCATATATTAAGTGATGGTAGCAATGAAAACGCTCACACCAACTGAACAGTGAACCATCAGGCTGTCTCACAAAAGCTTCAACCTCCTCCCATTCAAATTGTAAATCCATCCCTGAAATACAGCGAGTATATAACATTCTATAGTTAAAGAAACTGTATACTTGCTCATGAAAATCAAAGAATTCTAGTACTTATAAGAAAGGACAACTTTGAACATGTCAAATAAGGCAAGGAGAAACTAGTAACCACATAGTCATTACCAATATGAGTCCTTTTCTTTATGTGTAATTCAGCAGCAGCCCTTCCCAAAGTCTCCAAAGGCGCTGCCAGCTGAAACGGAGATTGCTAAAATCAGCAGCTCAACTTAGCAAATAGTTCCACTTACTTTACTTCAGGTCAGACAGGAGGATATAGTAGAACAATATAAAATGAAATACAGCCCAATTGTATGAACTTTCTCAATTCGGCAAAACCCAAAACACAACATGAACGGCTAAATTAAGGACTCGACAGCAGCATGTTCTGCCTCCCCAACTCTCATCCATTCCCCCAAAAGGGAAAAAAAAAAAGACAGAAGTGGAAGATTGTAAAATGCTTCTTTGGGCTTATAAAACAAAGTAATATCCCAAAATTCATTCCACTGCAAGTACCTCTTAACTAATACATCACAGAACATTAAAAGAACATCTCAAAAGCATAAAGAAATTAGGCAACACCTATGCAGTACAAATACATACAAGCATATATATACATATATAAGCAAGTGCATAATACACGAAGACGGGGGTTGCATACGTGAATCTCAAGAATTCGTCTTCCTAATTAGCCACGCCCATGAACCCCAAAAGAAAGAAATTCTTAATTAATTGATAAATGAATCATAAGATTCAATAACATGAAATGTAATGGTAAGTATCAGCACATGGCATAACAAAACAGTAATTAATAGGACTGAGTGAAACTTCATGGGGGAGAAAAAAACAAAAGGTTGTAGGAGACTAGGAGTGGTAGGGAGACGAGTAGAACATCAAACCTTGATAAACTCATCGGCAATGCCTTGGACTCTTTCAACAATTAAACCCACCTTCCTGAACTCATCAACAAGAACCTCCACACAATCCCAACCCTCGTTTTCGTCCTTCAGATTCCTCTTTGGAACCACCACCCCAATCTCAAAAGCAGTTTCTTCCTCCTCATGCCCATTCATTTCCAATGCCACTCACCCAATCCGCCCTCAAAACCACCGAAAAGCCGGAAAACAAACACCAAGTATTCTTCAACAACTGAAATAGGCCAACGATTCTATGAACTCAGTAGCCAATGGCGCTCGCTCGAACCAAAGATGGAATTTTTCTTGTCGAGCTGGCTCTAATACCGAAATGGGCCAACGTTTTTGGGATCAAAGGGGTATTTTACCCCCCAAAAAAAAAAACCAAATGGGTATTAGTATTTAGGATAAAAAAAGCTGGTAGCGATCTAATACATGAATCTCTGTCAAAACAACAATTTGGGTCTTGAGAAGATACCGCTTTTACAGAGAGACAGAGCGAGAAAGAACACAGGAGAAATCGATAATTAAGGGCAGCAGCTGTTGCGAGGGGAGAGAGAGACACATAGGAGAATGTGGAAGGAAATGGACACGTGGGTTAGGGGCTTGGCGGTTCGTTTTGCATTTTCGTAACGTTTAATTTTACATGAATTTTTACATTTGAGTGGAGTTGCGCTGTTTCGGGGTACGACACCCTACGCCTCCTCCTCGGTATCTGTCAAATTGCACTTTGAATCTTTGACTATATTTCTTTGTTTATATATATTCTAATTCCATTCCCCCTCTTTCTGCAATTTGCGCAATGTTTCACTCTTCAGAGGTAATTGTGCGGTTTCAGGAATCAAAAGCATTAAACAGGGGAGGGAATTATGCGGTTCCTTTGTTGGCGTTCAAATGGAGCAAAGCTGAAAGCCCATCATAATTGATTTAGCTAATCTTTTGTTCACGTGGCTTCTGGTGATTGGAAGCATTTATGCGACCTTCTTTTTCCATTGGATAATAATTTTCTTTAATTAGGTCGGAGGATATTCATTCAACCCACACTGATATATGACAAGTGTCATCTATTAACATTGAGTTCCTCAAAATTCAATAGTTATATATTTCATAACTCGACTCGAATATGTATCCTCATATAAACGAGCCAGTTTTGAAATTACAAAGCTCGACTCGGTTCGGTTCGGTTTGATTCGATTACAGTCATGGTCATTAACTATCATTCTACTACCTAGGAATCCAAATATTGAATTTTAAGGAACTCAATGTTAATAGATGACACCTATCATGCATTAGAGCATTCTCATCTGACTCTCTGAATTTTCCTACTTTAAAGAGCCAAAATAGATTTTGGATTATTTTATTGCTCCCATCCTACTCTGTACTTTGAAGAAAAAAGTATGGAGTATGAAATGATTTCCTACTAGTATGAAGCCATTTTACTCCCTACTCTTATTTTTTATAATAAAATATTAATTTCTCTCTCCAACTTTTTTATTTTTGCAATTTTATTTATTGGAGAAATAATAAAAAAATTATTAAAATATTAATATTTAAATGAAAAGTCAAAATGGATCCCTAGTTTAGGGAGCCGGATGTAGGTATTTAAAAAAAAGTGGCTCTCTAAAATAAGAAAAACTTATTTTACTCCTTATTTTGAGGATAAAAGTACAGAGCCCGATGAGAATGCTCTTAGAGTGGGTTGAATAAAATATCTTCCACCATTTTGTGCTAGAGGAAATTTCTATCCTTTACCATTTTGTGTTTTCATTTATTTGATGATAATTGGAACTATGATTTATAAAAATAAAAGTCATAAAGTATTTCTTTTAACCCGGTTGGAACAAAATTTTTTGATTCAATCTATTAAAGTGATATTTGTCCTTAAAATATATATGACTTTCATATCTATTTTTAATAGAATTAATAGATTTATATTTAAAACACGTAATTTTTACATGTATTTAAAAGAGAAACCTTTCTATCCGAATGGGCTGTAAAAGACCACTTTTACAGCTTCCAATCAAATTAAGACACATCATCTAAACATAGTAACTACAATACGATAGAAAACATCATATCAAAATCAAACTGACCATTTTAACCTGAAACCACACATAAACCATCCCTAGCTGAATGCCGTCGCTAGAAGCCCGCTGACCACCATCGGAATCCCCCTGGCCATTGCCAGAATCCCCCATCTTCTGGTAGATGAGAGCCAAGAGAGAGAGAGATGAACCGAAGGAGGGAGAGAGAAAGAGATGAACCAAAAGAGGGAGGGAGAAAGAGAGATGAACTGTGGGCCATCGCTGCTTGGCCAGCTTGTTCTAACTGCGTGGCCAGCTTGCTATGGCTATGGCCATGACTTGGTCGAGTCGCGCCCGCTGCGCCGGGGGGGGGGAGGATGGGTTTTGCAGGGAAAAGAGAGAGAAAGGGGGTTTCACAGCAACCAAGGCCAAAATAGGCCGGTCATGCACAACCACGAAACTCACCCCCTCTCTCCTCTCTCTCTTCCCCTGCAAACCCCCTACACGCCGCGGCCTGACTAGGCCTAGTTTGGCCACGCGGCGGCTATGGCCAGACCAGGCTATAGCTGCTAGCCACGAGGCCAAGCGACCTTTCATCTCTCTTTCTCTCTCGGTTCAACTCTCTCTTGATTCATCTCTCTCACTCTTGGCTCTCATCTACCAGTGGGGGGATTTTGGCGGTGGCAGGTCTATTGGCGACTGTAGAGGTGAGGTGGATTTCAGCAGTGGCTGGAGAGGTAGGGTAGTTGAGGGTTGGTTCATTAGGGTTAGAAGGGGTGATAAGGTGTTTTAGTTTCTAGGATAGTTTTTGCGTAATTAATACTTTTAGCTTAAATATCAAATTTTGATTGAAGGCTGTAAAAGTTGTATTTTATAGCCTAACCGAATTGAAGGTTTAAATAAGTGCTCTAAAACACATATGTAAATTAAAAATAATGGATTGACTAAATTTTTCTCTAACTTTCCTAATACATGCGAGATATTAATTGATTGGAATTGATTTTTTTTTTTTCAAGAATTTTTTTTTAAAAAAATCATCTGTTTTCGGATGAATCTCTGATTGCAGCATTCACCTTTTATAGAGGTAGAATTGGTGGATATTTTGTCAGATTAGCATTTATGTCTACTTTATCACTTTCTATGGTCACTTTCTATCTATCATAGAAAGTGATAAGTATGGTAAATAACGAAGCGATAAATGTTGATATAAATGCTAATATAACGAAGCGATAAATGTTGATATAACGAAATTTTTGCTATTTAATTTAAAAATATTGCTAAGATTTAAATAAATCTATTTGCTAAGAATTTTAGGGGCAATTGATGAGCATTCTCATTCGGCTCTTTATTTTTATCCTCAAAGTAGGGAGTAAAATCAAATTTCCCTACTTTAGAGAGCCACTTTTTCTAAGCACCTACATCCGGCTCCCTACTTTAGGGATATACTTTAACTTTTTTATTTAAATATTAATATTTTTAAAAAGGCGAAAACAAATAAAATTAAAAAAATTAAAAAATAGGAGAGAGAAACTAATATTTTATTATAAAAAAGAAGAGTAGGGAGTAAAATGGCTCCCTACTAGTAGGAGCCATTTCATGCTCCCTACTTTTTTCCTCAAAGTAGGGAGCCGGATGTGAGCAATAAAATGGTCAAAAATCTATTTTTGGCTCCCTACTATAGAGATATCCCTATAGTAGGGAGCCGGATGAGAATGCTCTTACTAGCTATCGTCACTTCTAACTAGATGTTTTTTATGTTATACTC
Source organism: Betula pendula (assembly GCA_900184695.1). Lineage (NCBI taxonomy): Eukaryota > Viridiplantae > Streptophyta > Magnoliopsida > Fagales > Betulaceae > Betula > Betula pendula. Next base: position 131,843 of record FXXK01000907.1, read on the forward strand.
TTATATATTTATTGTCCATATCATTTACAATTATTATTAAATTTATGAAATTACAATATAAATTTCACAGATTTAATAGTAAATTTATAAAATAAATAAATAATATATGTACAAGAAAATGACATCAAATACTTTTTTTTTAACTTCTAGTGAATCAATATTGGCCTTTATTTAGTCGTGTGTTAAGATTAGGTTCTTTGGTTTGTTTTTAATGTATTTAGTTTTTTTTTTTTTTTTTTGTAATTAATATTCTAATACTCTAAGTCTCTAATACTATATTTATCACTTGTCCAAAAAACTCAAACTGGTTAAAAAAAAAAAAAAAAAAAAAGAAGGTTGATTTAACCTTTAAAATTATACCCATTCTTTTTTCTTTTTTCTTTTTTTTTTAAAATACAAATACAAGTAGTTGATGTATTAAAACACATTAACTAGGTATTGTACAAGATACAATTATATTTATCATTTATTAATTTTAGGCGCCAGCTAGCGCTGCCGTCAATTTAGTTTAATTAGGTGTAAACTTTTATTATCACCGTCCAGATTATGAAGCAGTAGTGTTGACGAGCTTTTGAAGACCTTTTTGAAACCTTTGGAAGAGTTTTGTTGTTTGGACGCGGGATAAACGGAATCCGATGGCGTCCAGGTGCCAACCGCTTCTCCCGCTGAGGCCCACGATTATTCCTCCGTCCATTGAAAAAGTGAACGGCGTCCCTTCGTCCACTCCGTACGGCCCAAATGTTCTTCTGTTGCTCTGGAACGTGAGCGATCGGATCACTGGGCTCCCGCCGTGCACCACCGGAAAATAGTGGCCGCTCACACTCACTAGGAACTCCTCTGGGCATTGCAGCTTAATCTCAGCCGTTTGATTGCCTCCGATGCCTCCGTGCTTTTCTGCTTTGACGGGCTTCCCGTTCTTATCATACACCACACGGATTGAGTCGATGCAACGGTCATAGACGACCGTTATTTCTCTCACCCCATGGTAGGTCCCATCGTCCCAGCTGGTCCCACCAGATCCACCCCATGGTCCCAGCAATATTATGCTCTTCTTTTTCCCATTTCCACTTTCCTGATAAACAAACATTCTCGCGTGGAAACTCACGTGTTCATGAATTTAATTAAGCTTTATAAGTAAAAGAAAAAAAAAAAAGAGTGGTGGTAGCGAAAATTAGTTTTAAATTTTTATTTTCTAAAAGTTGATTTAAGGGTTAATTTTTATTTTCATATCATCAAGTTGTATGACAATTGTATAATAATCTACTAAATAGCATTACTTAAGTTATGATTGGTACGCGAAATAACTATTTCAATGAATAACTTTTATTAAGAATGGAAAGAATATAATGGATTAGTTTTTAAATAATTATGCAGGAACGACTATTCCTTCAATTGAATGAATAATCATTTCTCTTAAATGTATTAATTGAAGAAATAATCATTTTCTCATTGCTATTGGAATGACTATTCCAAAATTAATTCATTTAACTCATTCTATTCTTAATAAAGGTTATTCATTGTAATAGTCATTAGTATACCAAATATGTCTTTATAGTGCAAACTTTTTTTAAACACAAAAAAAAAGTGTATTAATGTTACTCTTGACACTGAGTAATGATACAATTTATTTTTTATGTTTACCTTGTGTCAACTAAAATTGATGTGGCTTTTAAAATTATCATTGGATCAAAAGTTAATAATGATCTATTATAAATTCAATGGTGATTTTAAAAACTATATCACTTTTGATTGACACAAGAGAGACATGAAGGTTGATATATATATTTACTTTACGATATAACAAGATAGAGTGATTTAGATGACATAAAAGAAGCGCAAAAAAAGAAAGAAAAAAAAAAAAAAGCTTATCCAAAATTTCTTTGTCATTGGATTTAAAATTCTTGTAAAGTAGTACGCATGAATTCAAACTGAACTAAAGATAACTTGGGGAAAGAAAAAATGAAGAGAAAAGCAAAAGAAGGTCCCAATAAAGAAAACATTCTTGGTTGCTGCTACTTTGGCCCAAGAGGCACCGGATGAGGATGGTTTCAAAAAACAAGGAGGAAAAAGAGGAGCATTTAGGAGGTGACTGAAACTTATGTAAATGAATATTCATAAAAGAAAAAAGATGAAAACATAAGCAAAAATAGTCGCAGATAATTGGAAATTTATAGAAAAATAGATTTCTTACCATATAAATTGGGAACAGGAAATGCTGGGCGTAGAGCTGCTTAACAGAAGGTATGGGAGAGTTGTGAAATGTGGTGGAAAGGTGAAAGTGAGATGCTAAATATAGAGAGGAGTGGGAGATCTCTTTGGGTATCTCATTTCATTTCCAGCACTAGGAATTATGCTTTTGCTTTTAAATATGTATTCTCTTGTGAGACATACTTAACTTCCAATTCCATTATCCTCCTCCCATTCTTCTCTCACAAACTGACCGATATCACCTTTATAAAAAATGTGGCGCCAGCCCTTTCATCTTTCACCATTACCTCTCTCTTGACTCTTTCTCTCTAAAAAACGGTTCAATGTTTAAAATTTTATTGGGGCTTTAAAAAAGAGAAAGATTAAAAAAAATAAACCATACCTATATAAAAGTCTTGGAATCTCATTTGCCGACCAACCTCTCTAAGTGGCCTAGGCCTCGGCCTCATGAAGGATTATAATAAGAGATGTATTTGGTATCATTTGCTTACATGTAGGTTTTACATATTCAATGATAAATTTGCCTATTTTTTGTACGGATATGGACAAAAAATGAACAAAAGATAGAAATTAAACATTTCTCTTATAACAAAGCCCTTATATCTAAATTGGGATGGCAAATCCAAACCAAATCCAACCACGTGTGTGCCAGGGTTTTCAGTTCAAAATATCTCAAAAGCTCCACTTCCTTCCCTCAGCCTCCTTTCTTTGGAAAGATATTCTAAACTGTTGGGGACACCATCCAGCAAGGTATGTGCTATCAAGTTCAGGATGACACTTTTATCTTTGTCTGGACTGGCCCTTGGGTCCCTCAATTGCCTTCTTTCATCCCCTCTCCTAGGAACCATCTCACAAGCATTGACTCCTCCCTTGAAGTCAAGGAACTCATCCTTCCAAACCCTAACAAATGGAAGCAAGCTGCCCTTGCAAACCTTTTTCCTGCTGCCAATGCAGAAGCCACCTTACAAACCCATCCACCCTCTCTGTAACTCCATTGAGACTTATGAACACCTCTTTCTTACCTCTCACTTCAGACTTTCCCCTTGGCCCTTTGATACCCTAAAGCTGGTTTAACCATCACTGATTGGATTAAAAACATCATCAAACCTTCCACTTCTCCCTAAACATTGAAGCATCATCTCACCATCAATTCCAACTGTTTGCCTCCATTGCCCTAGACCAAATTGGCACACTACGAACGTGGTAATCCATAATGAAATAGCTCCCAATGCTCTCCAGCCTTGTCCATCTCAGGGCATGGAATTTTCTCCGGCTCAAGCCCCCCTCCCTGGTGCCCTCCCCTACCATTTTGGGAGAGTTTTGACAGTGAGAAAGCGAGGTCTATCAACGCTGTACTACGGCGGATATGTGGCCTGAGAATTAGTCTATCAAATTTACATGTTGTGCATGCAAAGCGCGACTCTGTAACCCTCATGTTCAGAAGTGTGTGCAAATGTAAGGCTATTTGGCGATTGTCAGCACTGAGCAATCTATGTGGATTGAGAAGAACATATTCTACTACCAAAAAAATACAGTACTGACTTGGAATATACTCCATCATGAGTTCAAAAACTCCACAAAAGAAAAAGGAAAAAGAAATAACTCTAAACGTAAGAGTGTATCTATCGCTTTGTGCCATTGTTTCTTTTCTAGGTAAAAACAACTCAGCCACCAATGCGGGACTGAACCAACAACCTCTCCCTCTGCCCCTTAACTATGGTGGGAGAAAATGCCACCATAGTTATGCGGAGTCCCAACACAATCCAAAACAAGTTGTCTGGGACAGCATAGTTGGAGATGATTTCAACCAAGTAATCCAGTCGTCGTCATCAGATGTTCTTTTATCGGCATCTGCTTCAAAGTTCTCAATCTTCACATCCTTAAGAAAGTGCCGCCAACATTTATTATCTTGAGTGTTGTATGAGCAGCATCTTGGATTTTCTTGTCTGTCCATCATCTTTCGATATACCAACTGCATATCAGATAAACAATAACAACAGGGAACGCAGTTAAAAATATGCCTCCAGAAAGAACATTATCTATGTTTATTCTTTGACAAGTACTTGTTCAGTTAAGACGAAGGTGTAAACATGATTTCGCAGGGAAAAAAAACACATGCACACATTCGCATACACAAGGAGTCTTCAACTTAAAAACGCATTTTTGAGAATATATCAACAATGTCATCATGTTACAAGGTGTAGCTCTGTAAGACACCATCATACCTTGGGGAATTCACTGCTGGAAGATGACACTATTGATAGGGTCTCTGGGTGCCATGTCCTCAACAAATTATCTAATAAATCTTCAAAGCTCATTGATGGTTTGATTATTTCAAGCTTAAGACCACGAAATGGAGGGAGCAAGATTTCTCTTAATTCTTCGTGAATAGTGATATTCTACATTGACAATGGCAAGCAGGAATTCTCTTAGGGTCAGAAGTAGTAAGTTGATAAAGAATCATAATTTTTCGGAAGTGAAAAGGAAAATACCATTTTGGAGTGGACAACCAATTTTAAGCCATTGCAATTGTTGAACTTTGCAAGAAATTCTCTCAATCTAGCAAACCATAGAACATCAGCACCTCCAAGGCGCAATACATTGCTAGCTCTGTATATTGGTTCAAAAGAAAGTTTGGCCTCCTTTAGACATGAAGGATTCGAAAAAGAAATTGGCATCTTATTACCCTTAAATTCCAATGAAGAAAGATTTGGAGTATCTATGTCTGCCTCTATTAGATTTCTGCACCCTCTCAAGACAAGTCTTTTAAGCCGCATACTCGAAAGTGTTATATTCTTCAATTTATTGCATTTGCTGAGGTCCAATTTATCAAGGAGAGGAACACTAGCAAACAGATCTTGAAACATTTCGTCTGTCATGTTGGCATTCTCCAATGTCAATCTTTTTAAAGATACACAAGCAACCAAGTCAATTTTGCAGGGCGTGGATTTTTTCCCGCAATACCAAAATGTTTGAAGATTTGGAACTTTAATTTCGATATTGTTTGGTCCACGGCAATGGTGCACCTCAAACCTATCAAGTTTTAGAAGACCTGAAACCCGCAGATCTTTCAATCCTGTGCAGTGTATGAATCTCAAATCCTCAATCAAAGGGCAGCTGGAGATCAGATTCTCGATTGTCTGTTGATGAACAAAGAGGTCTCGTAGATACAGTTTTTGCAGTTGTGGAAGCTTTATATCACCAAGATATACCAAACTACATCCGCATAACCTTAGTCCAGTTATTGTTTTTGTAGCAAAAACAGTATGGGGCAAACTGTAATATATACTTTTGTTGAAAACAACACGGAGATCTAGCTCTTTCATGTTGTTTTCAATTGCAACATTAATCCACCGATCCATATGCGAGGCCAGTTTGATATCATAAGAGGTAATATCTAGCACCAATTTCTGTATACTTAATTTTCGCTGCAGGTGGCTCTTCACAGAGTTGTCAACGGAGTCCGTGAAGGCCTTCTTCTTGTTCCTTCCATCCAGATATCCCACTTGTTCTAGGATCTTCCGTTGGTCAAATTTCAAAATGGGGAGTGAAGTCCATATATCTCTCCACCTTTTGGACAAGACACTGGTTCTAGCTGCATCTTTTGCATTACGAACAAGAGAGAGGATGTAATGGATGATGTGTTCAGGCAACTGGCTGATCTGATCCATGGATTCAACTCTTTGGTCCAGGATGTTTAAATCTTCTCCACATCGCTTCTTTCTGAGCCCAACACTCTCACCAATTGTGTTGAAACCTTTTCTCTTTCGCTTTCTTCGAACACTAGCAGACTGTGAGACCAAATCCATAGGTATTGTTCTCTCATCGACAGTGATGGGATCTCTTTTCTCTTCCCCAGTAGACAGTTTTTTCTTCATACTTTTCTGGAGGACTCTCTTCAGCATCATTTCTATTCCACTTCTAGGATCCTGCTTGCTGTAGAATTATGTTACATTAGGCTAAAATTTTCCCCTCATGAAAATAATATTTATGAAAAGAAAAAAAGAAAAAACTGAAAACGATATCCATAAATATTATCATCACAAACTTTTACCCATTCTATTCTAAAGAAAGAATCCAGTATAACCAAACTAATATGATCGCAACCCTGAACCTTGTGATTCACACATTCAAGATTATCAAAATTTTATAATAACATTGTCGGCCAAGCTTGTGACATACAAATTATTTGGACAGATTTAAAAAAAGGGTCTAAACATAAGAAATTTTAACCTGGAATGCTTATTCAATCCACCTCAATATATCACAAGATAGATAACTACATTTTACAACCACAAACCAGAAAAGAAATATTAACAGGTCACCTAATTACAAATTGTAATTAACGATACAGTTCCAAGAATGGTTGAGGGCCACTTGCCCAAATATTTAAAATACAATTGAAGCAGGTTCCAATATATTCTACTTTTACATGCTTCTTGCAATTAAGTCAGATACAACCATTTATCTGTACAGGAAAATCACTAGGAAAATACATGCAACAAACACCCTATATCACTATTCTCAATAAATATCAATAATATGCATGGTCTTAACACAATACATTCTACAGAATATACCTAAAATTGGAAAAAGGACGGGGGGCAGGGCGGCGCAGGGTTGGGACAAAGCCTCGCCAGAATTATAGAATCACAGACTTCATGGGGTATACTACATAAAGTGTCCCCGAACATGTAGAAACACATTGAAATTAACCCTTGAATTAATCTAACTCTCTCTCTCTCTCTCTAAAACTCTGTCCAAATCCAAAAAAAAAAAAACCTTTTTGTTTCAATCAATCAGTTCCTCCATTTAAGGGAATGGATGTTAAAGGGAGAGGCCGCTGCTCCTCCATTCAAAGCAAGGAAGATGATTAGATGGACCATAGGAGAGGTCCATGGACTGCTGATGAGGACTTCACACTCATCAATTACATTCATCATCACGGCAAAGGTCGCTGGAACTCCCTTGCTCGCTGCATGGGTAAGAATACCATCTATACTTTTTTTCATAATATTCCAACACATAGCAAAGAGCCAAAGAACATGTTTTGCTCATGTTTCTTGTTTCATGTCTTGGATTGATAGGATGGGTCTGAGATATTTTTATTCTTTACTTTATGTCTCTGATTCTTCTCTTTTTTTTACCCCTTTCTCTTAAACTCTGGTGCAAAATCTGGTTTTACTTTCTCTTTCTCAAATTGAACCAATTACGCATATAAAGCAGGAGCTGTTTGCCTTTTATGGAAAACAACAACATGATAATGGAATTTATAGGGTTCTGTATATATATATATGCATAAATTAATGAGTGAGATACGGTAGAGATTATTATTGTTCTTATGATGAAGCTACTCTACTGGAAATTAACAAAATGTCCATGCTAAAAAGCACTATTATAATGAATAATATCGTTTTACAGTTTAGTAAACTCAACTACTATATATGCCTTGCTCACTTGCCCAAAAACCATACACGATTAATACAAATTATTGGAAAAACATCATTAAGAAATAGATGTTGGATGTCTAATGTCAGAATCCACTGCTAGAGCAATTGGCTTACGCCAATTTCCCCAAATATAACCAATGCTAGAAAATCCATTGAAAATGCAACATTCTATAATCTCAAATTAGAAATTTTGCAGAAATATTCATCTTTTTTTTTTTTTTTTTTTTTGTGCAGAAATAACGTTCTTATCAAAGAACCATTGCCATTGGGTCCCACAAAAAAAGAGGTCTGATTTCCAAAGCAGAAAAACAATCAACATATATGAATTTCCTCAAAGGAATTCATTATTTACACTAACTCTCCTTTCAGTCACTTTAAATATTTGGAGCATACCCATTTGGCAATTGAGACGCGATCCTAGGGACAAATTGATTACCTTCGACGTGAATTTCATTTAAAAAAAAAAAAAACATCTATAAGAAGCAGTCGTATGAATTCAAATGGGTAGCCGTCAATTTTTGTCAATGGGGTCCCAAAAAATTAAGAAACAACATTTTCACTTTCTTTTCTTTACCTATACTTTCTAGGTAACCAAACAAAGCATCGTCAACCCTCAAAAGATGAAAACAAAACCTTTTCAGAATTATAAATTCAAATACATACATGCATACATGCATAAGAGCACCAACGACAAACAAAAAAAAAAAAAAAAAAGAGCTCCCACGAAAGTTACCTCGCAAAGAAGGACAGCCTCTGCCGCAGAGAGAGAGAGAGGGCATATGTACAAATTTATTGATATGGACAAGCGTATAGTGATTGGATTGTTTGGACGATGTTATTGGGCCTAACTTTCAAGCCCATTATGAATTTTTTGGGTCTCAAGCCCATAATAGCCCTATAACGATATTTACAATGTTGGGAATAGGGCCAAAGAGAAGTACAATAGGCTACGTACTCTGTCCACCTATGCTAGTTTTCAGGTGCTTCAAATTCACTTGATTTCTTCTCTGATTTATCACTCTGATCAGCACCATGGAAATCCGTCCAGTTAAAAGTACCAAAATTGATTAATGGTCCAGATTGCCTTGGCTGCTGCTGCTCACTTGAACCAACAACTGGATTACCAGCTTCAGAGGAGACAGCAGGCACACCCTCTATGGCGTTCTCTGCGCTGGTTCCACCCGAACTCTTGTTTTGCTCAGCAAGGCGCTTTTGTTTAGCCTCATTTTCAATTTTCCTTTGGAAATCCAACACCTCATCAAGCCTTGTTCGCATCTCCTCGGACTTTCGCATTTGTTCCTCTTCCTGTTGCTTCATTTCATCAATGCTTACAGGAACATCTCCACCGATCTCAGGATTAGGATGATTTCGACTGAAGCAGAAGGACACATGGGAAAATACAGAACTTAGTTTACACAAAGCTAGTATGAGAGTAAGAACAAAACCAACACTTACCCTTGTTCCACATTTTCCTGATGGTGCGGATGCTGCTCCTCACCACCACCATCGGCCTACAATACAGAAATTATATACGTTAGTTTACATAACTGCCTCCATAGACAAGACAACTACTGCTGGCTGCTGCAACAAAAGAAAACTAGTAATCAAAACCTTAGAATCCTTAGCCTTTCTGGGGTCTTTTTTCTTCTTTTTATCCTTGGACTTTCCCTGTCCTTGTCTTAAATTAACACCTCCTTTGTTGATATTCTTCTCGGCATCAAGAGCAAGCTCTGCTAACAAAGCATTCGACTTCTCTGTAGCATCTTTGTCAACCTGATCTTGCAGGTATGCCTAGATAGGAGAGATTTATCCCAAAAGCATCAAAACATAATATATGCTGAAGAGAAGGTAAGAATATTCAAAGAACAAGCCCAGAGAAGCTGATGCAAACAAACCTGCATGACTGACTTCAACAGGGGAACCATAATAGACTGATAGTCACAAACAGATACCATCCCAAGTTTCAACTCTGTCTTCTGCATGGCGGCCTTAGTCACCAGGATTATAGCGTCAAGTTTGTAAAGCTGCAACACAACACTATGTTAAGGAAAATTTTTCTGATTTCTAAGAATAAGTAAGAAGCGAAACAGAAAGAAAACAAAAAATAAACAATCACAAAATATAAATTTACATGGTTCACCATTAAAGGTTATGTCACCGAGTTGCAACAAAATTTACTATTTCTTAAAAAACAATATAAAAAAAGTGTCAATTACAAAATAACAAACCCTAAAAACAGAAGCGGCTATAAAAATGATTCTAAAAAGGGTCAAAAAATTTTCTCGAGCCTCTACTCTATGAATTAATTAAGCCTTAGAAAAAAAATTTATTTAAATTGTAACGCTTCTATCATTGTACCGGGTTGAGTACAAGTCAAGTCAGACACAAATCAGGCTTCTGACACACTAAACATATTAATATCTCATCTTTAGTTGAATTTATTCGAGAATAATTTATCTAAAGGAATAATTTGTGAGTCATTTTTAATACCTCTCGAGCCATCGGATCTGCCTTCTTCTGGATCGCCATTTTTATTGCAGTGTCTGTTTTTGCTTCTGTCAGAATACTCCTTATGATATTCAACTCAAAGCTACTGCTGTCCGTCTCAAGCTCTTTCTGCCTCTTCAACAAGAGGGAGTTGTAACTTTGTGGCTCGTACCCTGAAATTTCTTCCCTTTTCTTCTTTTCTTCACTACATATCCTCTTAAGATTCTGCAGAGGTTTCTCGTACCTAACAAACTCGCATTTTCTCTTGCACATGGACTGCAGCCGGTCAAATTCCGTTTGAAGGATCTTGAAGAACTCCATTGCTTGACTTTTGCCATCTTCTCTCGTTCTGATAGGACTTTCCATCCATAACCAATCAACAAAAGCATCATCATCAATGGGCACCTCCATCTCATCATCATTGCCATCGCCGGAAATAGTAGAAATTACTGCAGTCCCATCATCAGGCACTATGATCTCTCCTCGCAACAATCGCTCATCGAAAAGGAGACGAGAGAAGTCGGCGCTGAAAAGAATCCTCTCCCGGGGGCACCAAAACCCCTGATCACCTTCAAATTCATCGTTACAAAGGCACTGCAATGCACAAGTTGTAGCCAGATTTTCCAAGCATTCAAGAACCCGAGTAAGCTCCGGAACTTCCAAAAGGCATATCGAGAGGAGCGTCCACTGATTTTTCAGTACCGATTTTGGAATCCGGTCTTGGAGCATTGACATTGTCAATCTCAGCAACATTTTAACATGGCTCGGAGCAAAGCATTTGATTCTCATGAACAATCGCAAACTCGAGCGAATTCTCTCGATGATCGCCGCGGAAATGGAATCCGCCGGCTTCCAATCGCCGAGTTCAACTACGTCGACAATTGCTTCAGAAACCATTTCCGGCACAACAGATCGTAAATCCTCGGACAGAGTACCCAAATGCGAGTTCTTGATATGCTCCACAGTCGTTTCGCCATTCAGAAACCTCTCTCCGCAGCAACAGCACTCCCAAAACTTCCATTTATCTTCCTTCTTTGCTAAATCCATCGCTTCCGTCAAAGCCTCCTCCGCTGTCGCTAAATTATTCTTGGCAAAATGCGCTCTGAGCTCTTCGATTCCTATCTTTAACAATTCCCTCTTGTCTTCGAAATTCATGGATTTTTTCCAATAAGCCCTGACTCGGCTGACGGTATCGATGTTCGACAGGAGTTTCTTGAGATTCTTGTACTTTCTTTTCTCTTTGAACCGATCATCCAGCGGCGTGGGATTTATGATCTCCATCTTTTTCAGTTGAAGAGCCTCAATCTCGTTCTTTATCTCCGTCAGGGAATTATCCTCTACAAGCTGATCCAAATTGTCTCCAAGAACACTCTTCTTGAATTTCTTGGCTTTCTCTATAAGCTCAGTGACCTTATTTCTCACTTCCTCGATCCGCGCCTCTGGGCTCAGGTTTCTTAAATCGCTCTCTTCGAATTCCAGTAAATCTTCAAAAGGGTCCGTCGGGTTCTCTAAGAGCATTGCGCGAGCGCATGCTTGGATCACGGCGTCGTAATCGTAGCCCACGGCGTCGTCGTTTTTGGCCAATTCGAAGAGCGCGGAAGCGTGGAAGAACGCGAAGGAGATGGAGTTCGGGGCCAGCTCGAGGGCTCGGCCGTCGAACTCGAGAGCGCTATGGAGGTGATGGAGTCTGGCGGCGGAGTCTTGGATTTGAGAAGCGGTTTTGATGTGAACGCTGGCTCTGGTGCTGTAAACAACCGCCACGTCCGGGTAACGGGAAATAGAGTCGTTGACGAGTGTCAGCGCTCTCCTGTGGTCCCCACGGCGGACGGCAGCGATGGCCAGGTTGCATTCTCGGAGGATGTTCGTACTCGGAGAAGAGTCATCAGGCGGTGGGGGATCGAGGGAGGGTGAGGGAGAGGGCGGAAGGGATGGGAGTTTGGGGCGCGAAGCAGAGGAGCGTTTCTTGGGGCCCATTTTCTTGGAGGGAATTGGGAGGGCCGTTTAAAATATGAAGGAACGGATTGGGTGCGGAAGTGGAAGGGGTTAAATAGGTAAATTGAATAAATTGATAGTCATCTATAAAAAATTAAAAAAAAAAAAAGAAGAAGAATAAATTGATTGTCAATACCAGGTAAAAGAGGTAATTAAATTTTAATCATCTTGATTTTTTTTTTAATTTTTTTTTCTTGATTTTTTTTTTCCTTCCAATAAAGCACTAAACCTCCGTTGTACTCTATGCTTAGTATGCTATATAGTTTTACTATAATTTTAGTAATATTTATTTCCATGTGTACGGGGCTTGGATAATGGCTTAAATAATAATCACATGATTTTGGCTTTGGGCTTACTTGCCATGCCGTCAAACTATATAGACCCCAATTTTAGATTCAAAGCCTATCAGCAATTTGAATAAATCTTTTTGAATAATTTGTGGGAAAAACTTTACTCAATTCCATAAATTTTAATCACTTTTACAATTAATCTTCAAAGTTTAAAGACTTTCAATTTAATATACAAACTTTTAATTTTTAAAATTCTAATGAAGGCCTTCAAAATTTTCAAAACACCTTTGTTTTTTCTAAAAAAAATTTAATTATTTAATCAAGTAATTTGTAATTTTATAAATTTTACAGATATATAAATGTCATCTTACCGTTTGACCATATATGTAACCACAAACCACAACAAGAGGGATAAAATTATAAAAAATTAAAAGTTCGATAACTAAATTGAGAATTTTTTTAATTTTAAAAAGTAATTACAAAAATGATGAAAATTCAAAGAAGTTAAGTGAAGTTATTCCTAATTTTTATGTCATAAGCTTGACCTAATGTTATTATCAAATTGTGATAATTTTGAACGTGTGAATCACAAGGCTTTGTGATTACATTAATTTGCTATATATATAGAGAAGAGTAGTGTTTGTTGTCCATCTTTTTTTCTCTATCTTTGTCCATCTTGCACATGTGGCGTTTTTTTTTTTTTTAAAAAAAAAGAGCTTCCTTTTGTATTTGTAGGGTTCATCTTTGTCCACATATACAAGATGAACAAAGATGAAGAAAAAAAGATGGACAACAAGTTCTTTTTTTTTTAAGAGTTTGTTTTTGCATTTGTAGGGC
>FXXK01000907.1:145548-281551 GCA_900184695.1 Betula pendula
TTTCTATATATATATATATATATATATGCTTTAAGTTATTTCGTTTTTTTCATTTCATAAATATGATTTTTACGAGGGGAAAAGTTTAGCCTAATGTAACGTTATACTACAGCAAGCAGAACCCTAGATGGTTGGAAGGAGTCCATCAAAAGTATGAAGAAGAAGCTGTCTATTGGGGAAGAGAAAATAGATACCAATCACTGTCAATGAGAGAACCATCAACATACAATTCATTCTACGAAATATACCTCGAATTGTAAGAGGAATTTGGATGGGGGCAGGGAGAACTATAGAATCACACTTAAGAGACAGGAAAGGGCTATGGCAATTTATAATAAAGACAATTTGCCCAGCTGTCCTTGCGATCAAGGATCTTCAGCTGTTCTCTGAGTGGAAAACAGGCTCGATTATTTTAGATATTCATCTTCAGCTCTCTTTCTTTTTGGATCGGAAAGTCTTAAAAATTTCTCGATGTGCCAATGTTTGTACACGTCTTGTGGCTAGATGGGCCGGTTCAAACCTTATATTTGGAAGCATTTCATTTCCTCTTTTTTCTTGTCTTCAATTCGGTTTCGGAGTGGCAAAGATCTTCATTTGTAGTTCTCTTCTCTCCTTTTCCCTTGTTTGAATAAAAAAAGAAAAAGAAAAAAGACAATTTGCCCAGACTATTAAAGTGTTCTAAGCATAATGATAAAACCATTTCGGATACTCAATAAGTGTAATATTACTGCCAAAGATCAAACTGATTTTTTATTAACAGCTGGCTCTCAAAACAATTTAAAAGAACCAAAAGAAAAGAGAAAAAATCATACTTTTATGGCTCCTGCACCTCATCAATGTAGTTTCGTCACAAGTCTTTGATACTAACCAAATAGATTAATATCATTCAACAACATATTAAATAGTTATGTCACAAGTCTTTATGCAATTCTAAAATTGAAAGTGTGGAACACTTGTTCCTGGGATGCGATGTTGTGAGAATTGTCTGGATGAGCTCAAAATGTCCCATTTAATGTTGCTGTCTTTGAAAGCCATCCTATTTCTTTCTGGATAAAAGCTATATTAGATCCTCATAAATTCTTACCTATCCCAAAGGATGAAGTCTTGAACTTCCAATTATATGCGGCTATATTGTTAGACTAAATCTGGATGCAAAGGAACCTAGTGAAGCATAACTCTGTCAAGCTAGACATTAATAGAACAGATTAACTGGACTGGGACTTCGGGAAGCCCCCTCCAGCTGGGACCCTCAAAGCCAATTTTGAGGTGGCTAGAGATAAAATTGCTCTGTTGCAGCTGCGGTTATAAGTGATGATACAGGCAAAGTTTTATCTGTTTGCACCAGAAAAATCAATTCTATGGAGGTTTCTGAAGGAGAAGCAACTGCAGCTCTCCTAGCAATCAGATTAGCCTCTACTTTGGGTCTTTTTCCCATCTTTTCAGAAGGGAGATTCTTTTAGCATCATCATGGCAATTAATAACCCGAATGTTATCACAGATAGGAGGATTGATCCCATCATCAAGGATATTGCTGCTCTTCTCAGCCTTTGTCCTAGTTGGAAGGCTTCTAAAGTCTCAAGATCAGCTAATCAAAGGGCACATTTAGCAGCAAAATGAGCAGCATCTCAAAAAGTTTTTGGTTGCTATCCCTTGTAATTCTCCCTTATTTGTTTCTTTGAACTTTTGTTTCTTGCCCTTCCCTCTTTCCCGTTCTTGCTTAGAAAAAAAGAAAAAAAGAATCAATCACCAAAGGTCAAAAGGTTGAAATAAGCCTTAAAATAGAGCCACATTCCCCATCCCATATATATTAACTTTAGATTATCAGTACCTTGTGGAGAGCTATTTTCAATCCGTGTTGGGTTAGCTTGGGTTATGCCTAAAAGAGTAGCCTCAAAGCACAGTCAATTTAGAAGATGGTTCCGTTTTGCCTCTTGTATTGTATTTTGATGAAAATAAATGATAGAAGTTTTGAAGACAATGAGAGGCCAATGACACAACTTTAAGTCTTGCTTTTTAATACTCTTTAAGACTCGGCAGCTACTTTAAATATTAATTTGCTTAGTTTTTATGATTTTTTAGACTTGCTCTCATTGTTTAGCTAGATTCTCCTATATGCTCTCTATGTACTTGTGAGTTGCACTTTTTGCACTTCTAATTTACTTTAAAAAAATAAAAAACTTTAGATCTTACAAATGTTGAAGGACAATCCATATCAAGCAGTCAAGAAAGTAAGCATGTCTACCCTGGAAGAATTTTGGGTTTCAACAAGTATTTCTAAAAGACTCCCTGTTTTGCCATAAAAATTGTACCATTTAAGACCTAAGGAAGCAAAAGAGTTCATGCAGTAGAACCTTATAGAAATACTTGGCTTTGTTGAGCAAAGGCGTGCATCTTTTGAAACGAATTCAATATAAAGTATAGAAATCCATGAACAATAATCAAAACAAAAGAGAATTCTTAATTTAGTATTGCATAGCATCCCAATTTAACAATATTCTGAATGGTCCTAACACAATACATTCTACAACATATACCTCGAATTGGAAGAAGAATTTGGACGCGGGGGGCAGGGAGAGGGACAAACTCTCCGAGACTTATTTTAGACAACAAATAGTATCCTTGAATATGTAAAAACATATTGAAATTAACTCTTCAGAATGAGCCGATAATTGATGTTAGTCTTAAAATTATGAATTCCATAGTCAATAATTGATGATAGTCTTAAAATTATGAAGTCAATAGCAGACTTAAAACTTGTTCTGTTAGTCTCTAATACCAGTATATAATGAATCAGACTTCGGTTTCAAAAACACAGTAAGCAAGAAACCCACTGATGCTAATCGGGCAACAGAACAAATAGTTCTGCCAAAAATATAGATGAAGATTAATATGGAGGGATGATTTTTGTCTTTTGGATTTAGAGATAGTGAAATCTATAAGAAAAATATTACCTCAATCTTTAACATCTAGAATTTCTATAAGATCAGCTAAATCAAAGCAATGAAGTTTTGTAAACTGCCCCACTCAATACATAGGGTTGAACTTGTATTTGTATTTGATTTGTACAAGACAATGTTTATCACTTTACATTGACAACTTTACAAGATAGTTACAGTTACAGTAAGATTAGCTTGAATCAAATGTTATCCCAAGAGCAGTTGGAAACTATCTGAACTGCTATTCTAAGGATCAGGGTGTTGGTTCAGATTGCCTTTGCTGCAGCTGCTGCTCACATGAACCAACATCCTTATTTTGCTCAGCCAGGCGCTTTTGTTTAGCCTCATCCTCAATTTTCCTCTGGAACTCTACCGCCTCATCAAGCATTCTTAACTCTGCCTCACTCCTAAGTTCCTCTTCCTCCTGTTGCTTCAATATTTCGTCAGTGCTTACAGGAACACCAATCTCAGGATTTGGATCATTTCCACCACTGGTTGCCTACAATACAGGAATTATATTTTGTTAAGAGATTGGTTTACATAACCGCTTCCACACAATCAAACAAAAGAAACCAAGTAATCAAAACCTTCGAATCCTTGGCCTTTTTGTAAAATTGCTTCTTCTTTTTACCCTTTGACTTCCCCTGTTCTTGTCCTATATTAAAGCCTCCTTTTTTAGTGTTCTTCTCAGCATCAAGAGCAAGCTCCGCCAACAAATCTTCTGTTGCAGCCTTAGACTTCTCTGCAGCATCTTTGTCAACCCGATCCAGCAGGCGCGTCTAGGTAGGAGAAATTCACCCCACATCAAAACACAGCCCACAAGAAATTACGTCAGAATTAATATTCACAAGAATGCAAACAAACCTGCATGAGTGACTTCAACAGGGGCACCATAATAGACCGATAGTCACAAACAGACACCATCTCAAGTTTCAACCCTGTCTGCCGCATGGCAGCATTGTTTGCCATGATTAAAACATCAACACTGTAAAGCTGCAACACAACATTTTTAGATTTAAGAATTAATAATAATTTGGAATATAACAAAATTTTTCCCCACCTCTCGATCAATCAGAGTTCTCTTCTTCTTGATCTTCTCTTCTATGTCATTGTCTGTTTGTCCTTCTTTCAGAATACTCCATATCATATGCAACTCAAAGCTACTGCTCTCCATCTCAAGCTCTTTCTGCCGATTCAAGATGAGGGAGTGGTAGCTTTGTGGCTCGTACCCTGAAATTCCTTCCCTTTTATCGTTTTCTTCACGACATATCTTGGAAAAATTCAGCAGTGGTTTCTCGTATCTCAAAATCTCGCGTTTTCTCTTGCACATTTTTTGCAGCATGTTAAATTCCATTCTAAGGATCTTGACGAACTCCATCCCTTTACTTTTGCTATCTTCTCTCGTATTTCTCCATTCCTTTAACTGCTCCCCAATTGTAGGACCCCCAATCCATAACCAATAAACAAAAGCATCACCATGATCAGTAATATTTATCACCTGATCATCCGCTTCATCGTTTTCACCATGAAAAGTCACTGCACTCCCATCATCATCAGGCCGATCATCACCAATCTCTCCTTTCAAGTATCGCTCATCGAAAAGGAGACGTGAGAAGTCAGCGCTGAAATCAATCCTTTCGCGAAACCCATGATCAGCTTTCACAGTAGTATTACTACTCTCAGTCTCAGAAAGGATACCCAATGCGCAAGTTCCGGCCAGATTTTCCAACCAATCATTGAGGAGATTAAGCTCTGCAACTTCCAAAAAGCAGATCAAGATTAGCGGCCGGCGCAGCCCAATCACCATAAGTACCGCTTTCGGGAAACGAGATTTCAGCGTTGCGACTGTCAATTTCAGCAACATCATATAAAGGCTCGTAGCAAAGAGTTTTCTGCTTATAAACCATCGCAACCACGCGCGAATGCGATCGATGATCGCCGCGCGTTTGCTGTCATCACAGCATGGCCAATCGACTGTCTTTAAATCTTCGGCAGACAGATATTTCGTAATCTTGGCGGCGGCGATGGAATCCACGGGCTTCCAGGCGTCGAGTTCAACCGTGTTGGTAACTGTTTCAGAAGCCATTTCCGGCACCAAGGATCGTAAATCCTCCGGCAGAGTTTCCAAATGCAAATTTACAATATGGCCCACGTTCGATTCTCCATCCAGAAACGTTTCGCCGCAGCAACAACACTCCCAAAATTTCCAATACTTCCATTTCTTAGCGAAATCTATGGCTTCCGTCAAAACCTCCTTCGCCAATTTATTCCTATTGAAATGCGATTTGAGCTCTTCGATTTCTATTTTTAACAATTCTTTCTTATCTTGAAAATTCATGGTGTTGTTCCAGTAAGGCCTGGCTCGGCCTATGATATCGATGTTGGAGACGACTTTCTTGAGATTCTTGTACTTAATTTTCTGTTCGAGCCTCAGCCAATCATCCGGCGAGTTATACGATGCGTGATCGCTCGGCTCTATGATCTCCTTCTTTCTACGATGTAGAGAATCAATTCCGTCCTTTATCTCATTGAGGGAGTGATCGTCTAGAAGCTGCTCCAATTTGTCCTCAAGAACACTCTTCTTGTTTTTCATCGATTCCTCCAAGAGATTTACGAGCTTCTTTTTTACTTCTTCGATTCGATTGACTGGGCTGGGGTCCACGTGCAGCATCGCTCCAACGTCCAAGAGATCTTCCACGGGGTCCGTAGGATTGTCGAGCGCCAACGCGCGCTCGCATGCTTCGATCACGGCGGCGTGATCGTATTCCACGGCGCCGCCAGTCTGGGCCAATTCGAAGAGAGCCAGGGCGTGGTAGTGCGCGAAGGAGATGGAGTTCGGTGCCAGCTGGAGGGCTCGGCGGTCGCCGTCGATCGCGCTCATGAGGTGCTGGACTTTGGCGGCGGAGTCGTGGGTTTGAGAAGCGGCTTTTAAATGAATGCCGCCTCTGGTGCTGTGAAGAGCCGCGGAGTCAGGGTAGCGCGAGAGAGAGTCGTCGATGAGTTTCAGCGCTGTGCTAAGGTCCCCACCGCGGACGGCGGAGACGGCCCGCTCCAATTCTTCGATGACGTTCATCTTCTCATCGGGCGGTGAGGGATCGGTGGAGGTAGAGGGTGCAAGGGATGGGGGTTTGGTGCGCGCAGAGGAGCGTTTCTTGCGACCCATTTTCTTGGAGGGAACTGGAATAAACACAGTGATTTTAAATAAATACTTTGAAAATAATGGATTGTGTAACTTGTCTAGGTGAATAGTCACTTGGGTTGACTGAAAAAGTCATTTTACTTACAAGATTTTTTTTTTTGTATTTATTTTTTTCTCTAGAAACCTAACTTACACATATTTTGTATAATAGGAATAAGATAACGATAACGATAACTTATTGGGATTAGATTATTTAAATTTAGATTAGTTTCTTTGAAATCAAGATTATATTATTTGAATTAAGATTATGATTAATTATGAGTTATCAATTTAGGTATCATTTTATTATTATATTTCTATTTAAAGACTATTTGGTTGTCAATGAGAAGCAGATAATATATTAGTAAATTGTGGAGAATTTTGGTCTTCACAATTGAAAGGAATTTGCAACAGCTAATTTTTAAACACAAAACACTTTTAAAAAAAATAAAACACAATATATAAAGGGTTAAATACATTTTTGTTTAGTAATTGAGGTCTTTAAATGTGTGTGTGTGTGTTTTTAATGCTTTAAATGTGTTATTAGCAGTAAATAAGATTTCTAAAATAATATTTTTATTTAGTTATGCAACTGAAAACTAGTCGATTAAGTAAAAAGTAAAACATCTTATATAAGACCGTCTAGACGTGCCATTGAAAACCAGTCGAGAAAATTGAAAATTTTATACATGTTTCTCTAGAGTAGTATAGTGTAACTGAAACAAGAATAAAACTGAACTCGAAGATAATGTGACGAAAAAAATAAATAAATAATGGGAAAGAGTTAAATAAAGGGAACAAGAAATGAGTAAGTATATGAAATACAGTAATCATTTCTACTATATACTTAATTTGTATGAAATTATAATTTTTGTTTTTCAAGATGTCTATATACATTATGATATATGATATAATATTGATGTTTACAATACAAAAAATTGAAAATCGATCCACAATATGATTCATGATTTAGTAACCATTTTCTGAACCAGGAGTTTCATCAACCTTTGATTGCCAGATGAGGTCACAAAATTTAAGTTCACATCCTGGGAGACATAAATTTCAAATATGATAGTAAAGAAACGCTAGGAATTTCAACCTCAACATCTGTTCCTAGATTTATGACAGTGGCTGGACCAATTAACCCAGAAAAAAAAAAAGAAAGAAAGAAAGAAAGAAAGAAAGAAAGAAGTGAAAAAGAAAAAGGGAGAAATAATTTTTAGTGAGCAACCCTAGTAAGGCATCCAGTTATGCGAACAACCTTACAGGTGTAACAAGAGAAACCACCATGGCCAGCCGAATAGGCACAAATATATTCCACCTCCCCTCTCTCCGTCTACCTAAGCCAATTTAATCTGAATAACAGAATAGTAAAGAAAGAATGAAATAACATACAAGCGCAATTGAATGCCTACAAATTACTGAAAACCATGGTTACAACTGGGGATCAGCAAAGCTCCAGTAGGCAAATGCACTCAATATGAGGAGTGTGCGGGAACATGTCTACTGGTTGTAGTCTCTTTAGCGTGTAACAACCTTCTATATTTTTCTCTTTCTGCAAAAGAATTTCAAAACATCATATGACTATAGAGAGAGAGAGAGAGAGAGAGAGGGAGGGGCTTCAAAAACTGACACATACCACGCCGTGACATAGATAATCAAGGTCACGCGCACATGTGGCAGGATTACATGATACATAAACTATGCGTGGTGCCTTGAGCTTTAGGAGAAATTTAATCAACTTCATGTGCATGCCTGGACGGTTTGGATCTGCACGATTTAATACATTAAAACAAAGTGAGACAATGCTGTGCATACTCGTTAAAAAGGAGGACCAGAAAATAGAGCTAAAGACATCAAAGGTGCACCAAGCAAGTAGACAAGAAGAGTGGAGGGCAATGTTTCAGTTCAGACATGAAAGGCATGGTGTTTTAACTTTTAATGCTGCATGGAAACTGGGTCAAATAAATGCTTCTTTTTTTTTGGTCTTAAGTTATGCAAAAGGAGGTGAAGCTACGTAAAAGAAGACATCACAATAACCTGTTATGACAATGTCAGGCTTAGGAAAATTGTTGCCAAAACTTTCATCAATTTTATTAAGATCCCCTTGGACAAATGTGGCATTGTTGATACCATTCAACTTGGCATTCAAGCAAGCATCTGCAATGGCTTGAGCAACTACTTCAAATCCATAAACATGTCTGACCCTGACAAATTCTCAACAAAGGCAGATTGATTCATATTCACAATCCTTCAAGCGAAATGGGGAGAGAGAGAGAGAGAGAGAGGAGAGAGAGAGAGTTACTTTCTGGCAAGAGTCAGACCAATGGTGCCAGTCCCACAAAACAGGTCGAGGACTATTTCTGATCCATCCCCTCTTAGACCAGCAGAATCTTCTATGAGTCTATACAAAACCTCTGCCTAAACAGTGAAATTGATTTTAGACATGTATTATCCACAAAGCAAACTGGGAAACTTAAGCAAGAATTTGAAGTAAAATAGTAGGGAAGCAAGCATGGGCTGGTAGCGAATCAAACTTCAGTTGCATAGCACACCTGCTGAGTGTTTGTCTGGAAGAAAGAGTTGGCTGATATTTGAAACGTAAGCCCCCTTAAGATCTCTGTGATGGTAGGTTTCCCATACAGAGTGTATTCCTCCTCCCCAACTGAGGTGTTCCCAACAGAGGTATTTACATTATTCATCACACTTACCTATTGGCATTAAGAAAATTAAAAAGAAGTCAAGTATGAATTCATAAGTCAAATGAATTCAGTGACAATGTGCACTGAAAATGAGAAAATGAAAACAGAACTAATCAAGGTTGCTAATCTGAAAAAAGAGATCTCCAAACCCCCACCCCTCTCCCACTGAAAAAGAGAAAAGCAATGGATCATGGCTAAGGAATCACTGTGGGAACCTAACCAGCCTGCTTGATTTGGTTTTACTCAGTCTTTTGGCATCAACTGCACTCAATTTATTTGAATTGGGGGTAAATCATAGTGATCCAACCCCACCCCACCCCCCCAAAAAAAAAAAAAATAGAAAAGAAAAAAACATTTAAAGAATTGAAGTAGACCAGAAGCTGGCTTCGTCTAAAGTAAAACACAAAAGTTATAAATGAAGTTAGAAATATTTCATACAAACCACTTCAGGAATGGATAAAATTTTCTCAACTAGGGGCTTCATCAGCCCTGGCTTGTAAGACGAGGTCACAAAATTAACCATAAGTTCAGGCAGACCAGTCTTCACATCCCTGGAACACATACAATAAATACAAGTATTGAGCTGAAAACGTTGTATGATTGATGAATTACCATTATAGAAAGGGAAGACAAGGTTTGCAATGATAATTTGGAGATCCATGGACATACGAATAACAAAATATGCTGTGAAACCATTTTATGATTGAAGAATTACCCGGAGGATAAAAGCTTCAATCAACAAAATTTCTAATGGTACACTCACCTCTATCATTTGATCAAAAATTCAACAATCTCATCATTTAACTACATAAATATAAATATATTCACTATCCATAACAAGATCAAGTGATACTGAAATTTCAAGTTTCTTGTCTGCCAATGGATTAGAAAAACATTTTAATTGATACTTGACCTATGATTCCTTTAAGCCAATTCAATGCCTGATCACATTCCAAATAATAAGTTTCACCAATTTATTATTTATATCCACATAAGACTATCAATGAACTACTTGTATCTCTGTTCCGACAAATTTTTGCTTCTGTAAACAGTTCTTTATTCTTCATACTTCCCATGACAACTAGGATTTTACTATTCCATTGTTGAAAAGAGTCCATATGTTGCAAGTACATGCATCTTCAAATGCACGCGTGCAAGTACAAAGATAAAAATTACATCAAGTTAATACTGGAAATAAACAAAACCTTATGATACAAGATATAACAGAAGTTACAGAAAACACAGTACCTTCCAGTTCTTAGCACTAGATGCTTAAGAAATCCAGCATGAGAATGAACATCATAAGCAGAAAGACCTAGCTGTGGATCTCTCCAACAATCTTGGATAGCTGCAAGAACCTATATATCAGAATGCAAGTCAAAAAAGGCCAGAGAGAACAAATTCCCCTTACAGTGTAATAAACTAATTAGACAAATAATAAATAAAGGTGTAAATTTTTAGCTAAAAACAAGTAGATGAAGAAGATAAATCCTGAAAATCATTGCACAGGAACTGATAGAATGGTTGTGAAAAAAAAAAAAAAAATTGTACATGAAGTAAAGAGCACTCAGAATTCATTAGAAATTGAGGAATACAACCCATATACATGTGGACAACAAGCTCAGTACTATTGAGCAATTGACTTGGGAAGTTTTCATATTTTTAACAACCTAAGACAAAGATGGATAGGTTTGCATTGCATCATATACTAGCTTACTATCTATTATGCAGCAATATTGCAACAAACTATAAACCTCAAGAAATGACCAGTATTGGGAATAGGTCTTTAGCGCATCCATTCATACTGTGAACTTGAGCTGGGTTGAGCTTACTTGTATTCATTCACACTGTTAAGAGAAAGAAAAAAGAAAAAAAAAACTCACAGCCCTAACACTTCAGCTTTGAAATCATAATTATCAACATCTTGTGTCGCCCTACTATGATCTTGCTTTCCTCCCTCATGGATAATGGCAAGGGCATCCCTCCCAAGGACTCTTTAGCATAGTGCAATGCCTTAATGCCTATATCCATGGACAGCGCCAACCAAAATCTACCATCAGCGATATTAGTTACAAAGACTAACTCTTGGAAACAGCACCTATAACCCCTCAAAAACCTCATAATCACAAACACGCTCATAGTGCCTCACAAACAAAAGACTGTATACCAACTCATTGTCTCAAATCTCTACTAAAAAAACTTGACACATTCGCAATCTCAAAACAACGATAAACCTAATGGTGATCTCACACTCAAATAATAAATAAACTCTCAACTCAAAAGCAACAAGGCATCTTTCAGCCTCTAAACACTACCACAGTATGTGAATGTTTCAATACAAGCATCTTTGAGTCTCAAAGAACTACCTCACTAGTCTCCATCTGGAGAATTATCTTAAGCCAACAACACCAAATCCTTAGAAGCATGTTAATTTATAGACTCTAAATCCTATTCATTGATGGACACGCAATACCGAATTACTTCTTTGACAAAGAAAATGCTTTCCTTCCACACCAATAAAACTCAAATATGTGACAAAGTCAAAATAGTTTTAGAAATTAATCACACATCCAAACTGAAGTGTCCACAGGAAAGACAAACATCGAATTAATAGCATAAAGAAAAGACAACACACCATATTCGCAGGCTCACTTTGCAGTAAGCACTTGTTGACATTCAGAACCTTATCAAAAAAGCCAGGAGCATGCAGGCCGAGTGCATTGCTAGCATTACTATCTTGTTTCTCTGATAATGATCCTCTAGGCAACCATTCTTGAGATCCAAAGGAGAATTCCATCTGCAGAAGCAGGAAAGTAGCAGCTAAGTATTTTTATAATCTTCAGTCAATAGACTTTTCCATAATAGCAAAGTACACAGCAGTTATGAGTTCCAAAGTTGGTAGAAAGAGCAATTTGGAGTGAGCTATATAGTCAAATAGGAAGATTATAAGACATTTATGCATTACATGTTAAAACTGATGTCATTGAAATAGGAAATACTGTCATAACATGGTTGGGAGTTGGCATGCCTAAGAAACTGGCTGTTAGTTGATGAATAGCTCTCATTATAGAAAAGCAATTTTTTAATATAGTTTTTACTTATAAAACCATGTCAGTATCTAGCTTAAGAATCTCCACATTTCATCCTTAGACACTGATTATTTTTATCTACTTGATTTCCACAAATGAACTAGTGATCAGTTAACGAGCCAGCACACAATTTAACAATTTAAAGCATTCTATTTGAAGTTTGGGGCATATTTTCCTTCAGACAAAAGCACCTAAAACCAAAACACTATTGGAGTATGGTTGTTGTGAAACAATTTTTCCAGTACAATCTTAGTTACAATCTGGCGAGAATCTAGGGCCAGCAGCTATCAAATATGAGTTATTTTTAATATACTAAAAAGAGAAGAGAACTACTAGAATTATTGCATGCGACCAAATTTGAAACAACCAAATTGACAAGTTGTAGGTTCTGTGCTAACCTTGTTCCTATAATGAAACTGGATATCACAGGGAACAATTGGCTTCATGACGTTAAGGGATTCCAATTCCTTACTCGAAAACTTGCCAACATGTATCACCAACTCACAGACTTGTTGTTCCTTGGCTCTAAGCTGAGCCTCATAAGAGAGGTTTTGTGTTTTACATCCTCCACAATAAGAAGCATACTCACAAGGGGCATCCACAAAGTCCCAGTGAGGAGATATTGTCTTAACCTTACTCACCTGCACTTTTACAAAAATTGAAAAGAAAAAAAAAATGAGGAGTCACTGTAAGTTTTCAAAAGCAAAAGAATGACATGAAGAGAATGAAGAATGAAGGATACACAAATCCCTAGCCTGTGAATTATAAGCGCAATCACATAAAAAATAGAACTAATACAAGTGGAATTGCTATTAAAAGTTGTATATTTTGATCACCAGCAACTTCCAGTGAAGAACGATAACATGACATTGTTACTGGTACTTTTGTTTCTACCGCCATTTTGGTTTTTCTAAACATTGAGTTGTTTGCACATAAGTCAAAACACACACATATATGTAAAATGCAATGGTTTATACTAAGCTTAGAGCCTATGGCAATTTATTATAAAGAAAATTTTCCCAGATTATTAAAGTATTCTAAGCATAATGACAAAACCATTATGGATACTCAATAAGTGTAATTACTACAATAGATCAAAGTGATTTTTTATTAACAGCTGGCTCTTAAAACAATTTAAAAGAACCAAAAAGAAAAAAAATCATACTTTGATGGCTACTGCAGCTCATCAATGCAGTTTTGAACTAACTAAATAGATTAATAAACTTCAATAACATATTAAATAGTGCCCAACCAGGACAGTTATATAAGTGCAATAATATCATGCTCACTTCATATTTGGTTTCTAAGCTCCATCTATTAAATCAATCACCAAAGGTCCAAAGGTTGAAAATAAGCCTTAAAAAAGAGCCACATTCCCCATCCCATATATTAACTTTAGATTGTTAGTGCCTTGTGGAGTGCTAATTTCAGCCGTGTTGGGTTAGCTTTTGTCATTCTAAAAGAGTAGTAGATCTTTTTGCTTATTGGAGAGGGTTGTGATGTAGTCCTCAAAGCGCATCAATTTGAAAGATGGTTCCGTTCTGCCTTTTGTAGTGTCTTTAGAGGAAAAAAAATAATAAAAATTTTGAAGACCGTAAGAGGACAATGGCGAAACTTTAAGTCTTTCTTTTCAAAACTCATTAACACTAAACAACTGCATTAGATCTTAATTTGCTTAGTTTGTATTATTTCCTTGACATGTTTTTTCTTATTAGCTAGATGTTTCTCATGTCTACTCTATGTACTTGCGAGTTGTGCCTTTCGTGCTTTTAATCATATTTCGTTTACTTATAAATTAAAAAAATTAAAAAAAAAAAACTTTTGATCTTACAAATGTTAAAGGACAATCCATATCAAGCGGTCAAGAAAGTAAGCATGTCTAACCTGCAAGAATTTTTGGGTTTCAAGAAGTATTTCTAAAGGCCTCCTTGTTTTGCAAATTATTATAAGAGATGGCAATAACTTACAGCTCTAAGTTATAAAAATTGCACCATTTAATTCCTAAGGAAGCAAAAGAGTTCCCGCAACAGAACCTATAGAAATACTTGGCTTTGTTGAGCAAAGACGTACATCTTTTGAAACGAATTCAATATAAAGTATAGAAATCCATGAACAATAATCAAAACAAAAGATAATTCTTAATCTAGTATTGCACAGCATCCCAATTTAACTATCGAGCTTAGCCTTCCCAGTTTTGAAACCAAAAACAGCAAAAGAGTGAAATAAAAAACTCTCATTTTAATTTCCTTTTGATTTAACCCAAAGTTGCATATTAAGTACAATCTCATTTCCAGCCCTCGATCTCGTCCGCACGCATAAAACCCCAAGAAACCGGTACTAAGCTACTCAACCTAAATTTAACCGTTTCACCCACCTGAGCTTAGACTCCAAGTCAACCACACATATGTTCTTCGTGTGGTCAGTGGCTTCAAAACACACACACACACACACCTAGACCCCCAAATTTGAAACTAAAATAGCAAACAGAATAAGACTTGAGGAGTGAATTTTTTTTTGTTTTTCTTTTCCCTTACATTTTCTCAGAAACCAAACAGAGCCGAAACAATACCTCAGCATAGTTCTCCTTCTTGCGAGTGATGCGCCCAATGAATCGCTCACCGGGGAGTGCACGGTCGCACATGACAACGAACCCGGTGTCCGCCACCTTGCACAGACCCTTCCCCTTGAAAGCCAGGGACTCGCACACCAGCTCCAAGGTCTGCCCTCGCTTTGGGAAGTATGACTTGTTGGGC
The DNA here is from genome assembly GCA_900184695.1 of Betula pendula. Lineage (NCBI taxonomy): Eukaryota > Viridiplantae > Streptophyta > Magnoliopsida > Fagales > Betulaceae > Betula > Betula pendula. The sequence goes on from FXXK01000907.1 coordinate 160,207, forward strand.
TGACTGGGTTCTGTGGCGCTGGGCTGTTGGGCACGGGCCGAGTCATCAGCGAGAGGCGAAGAGGATAAAGAGGCCACTGTTGATGAGGTGCGAAGAGCTCGGAGCCATGGGCGCGTGGTGGTCAGGTGCCTGAGGCTATGGCTCGGCATAGTCGCCATTTTGGGCTTGGTAAGCCTCTTGCCTTCCCGAGTCGGCGGGAAAGGTAGAAGACAGTGCTTTTGGTTTGTGGTTTGGGATAGAGGGTAATTTGGTCATCATAGAAACTAACGTAGAGTCTAAGGGTAGCTTTAGTTATTGTTGTTGTTTTTTTTTTTTTTAAGCGTATGCTGTAACAAATACTAAAAGATATAAATTTTCTACAAAAAAAGAAAATTATGTTGTTGGAATTTTTATGAAAAAACCATTCATTTGGCAACGACTTCCAAATTTTAAATTGTGATAATGTACTTCAAGTTATTGAAAATTGTCGATATCTCCCCAAGTTACTAAGAGCACTCTTATTGAATTAGTCATTCTAGCAAAAATGTTAAAATGGCTAAGAAAATTTTAAAAACACCATTCCAATGGCTTATGCATCCCATATCTAAAACAGATTTGTTTTTGGTTCGTGAACAGTGCAACGCTAACTATAGCCGGGTTACGTGCTACACAAAGGCAATCATTAAAATTGTTTATTTCCTCTCTGCCTCTCTCTTTTCCTATACCCATTCTTTTCCCTCAATTTTGTTGTGCGCTCCCGCCTCCTTCTTTGTACTATACCCATTCTTTTCCCTCAATTTTTTGTGCCTCCCGCCTCCCTCTGGTTGGTTAAAAAATTTTGCAAGCTCAAAAATTTTCTTGGGGATGACAAGAAGAAAGAGCAGAGAGTGCATTCATCAAAAAAAAAAAAGAGCAGAGAATGCAGTTTTTTGGGGACGACAAGAAGAAAGAAAAAAAAATGTCCATTTGAAAAAGCTGATGGTCAAAAAACTACAATCTTTATAAATGAAATAAAAAAATAATAAAGAAAGACAAATAAAGAATTAAAAAAATATATTTAAAAGATATAGAGAAAGAATAGATAATCGGATGTATGGTGTTTTTTAAAACTCATTAGCTAAACTAGCAAAAGTGAGTTTTAGTTAGTTATTTTGGCCAAAAATTTGCATAAGCCAATGGGAGTGCTCTAAAAATACAAAATATTGGTTCGACTTCCTATAGAACAGTCGAAGAATATGTTCAAAAACTACCACCAAATCAAATAAAATGAACAATCCATCCCAAGATCCTTAGGAGTGATTTTAACCACCTTCATTTGACCACCCTAGACTGGTCGTAGGAGTGGCTTGAGCCATATGTTTTGATTTTTAATTTTAGGTTTAATTAATGTTTTTTTAAAATTATTTTAAAGTATTTTTTTTACTATTTTTATAATATTTTTGTTTTTAGTTTTTTAATGAGGTATAGGGCTAGTGTTAATTTTTTAATGATATTGACATAATTTCCTTTAATTTATATACAAAAGTATCATATTCATTTTTAATCATAAGTAAAATACTATTTACGACACCAATTGAAACTTCGGTAGATAAAAATAAAGTCGTGTTTTTAACTTATAATTTTTTTTTTTTTTCTTTTTAAAGGGGAAACAATTTTCATCATTAAAGTGCAAACGACAGCGTATGAGGTCAGCCATCTCATTTCGCTTCGAATAAACCATCCTCAGCCGTTTGATCTTCACGGACACCCAATTTATATGCTCCCACGAAACCCTAACCCTAACCCTCCTGAAAGAGAAACGAACGAACTCAAGGTCGCTTTCTCTGTGTTTGCCGGCGCGTCCATTAGAGAAAGAAGTACCAAGACTAAATCATGGGTAATCAGAGCCTCTCTTCCCTGAGTTATTTATTAATATTATCGTACCTTGAAATCATGGTTATGATTATAAATTGAAAAGATTGGTATGGAGGATTTTGAATCGGTGTGTGACCTGTGAGCAGGTAAGGTTCACGGATCGCTGGCACGTGCCGGGAAGGTGAGGGGTCAGACCCCAAAGGTGGCCAAGCAGGATAAGAAGAAGAAGCCGCGAGGCCGCGCCCACAAGCGCATGCAGTACAATCGCCGCTTCGTCACCGCCGGTCAGTTTATCACTCTCATTTTTATATGCCTAAAGTTTCCATTGATTTTTGATAGTTTGGAATGAAAAAAAAAATGGGAAAATTTTTATGTGATTGTTTCTGAGGAAATAAAAAAGGGGGCAATAAATGAAACCTTTTCTGGAAATACTTTAAGTGTGGTTATTGCTGTATTTACCAATTTTATTGGGTGTCCTGTGAATGTGAGATGCAGTGATTATGTTTAACAAAATGTTGTTAGTTTACTTAGTGATTATGATGATGGTTGTATTGATTGAAAAATGATTTTGTGTTGTAAATAATATTGTTGAATGGCCTGTTGATGTTTCCTGTTGGAGTTCAACATTTTACACTAGAAAATCCAGAAAATAAATAAAATAAAAGAATACTCGCCGGACCATTTGTATATCGGATTTAGCCAAGATGCTATGAAAAAAAAAAAACTTCAGCATACATCTCCTTTGACATAAATTATAGTACTATCCTTAATCTTATTGAATTAATTAGCAGTATCACGGCCTGCTCATTGTTGAAATTCTTTACCTAACAAGTCTGTTACTGATTTTGCTGGGTTTAGAAATCTAGGCTTCGAGTGGTAGCATGTAGGTTGTGGGTGGGTGGGTCAATGTATGTGAACTATGGATAGTGAAGTATGGTTTGCTATACATATCAAACTAAGTACGTTTGGTACGTAGAATGATTATTTCATTATAAAAAAATAATAGTTTTTATTGAAAATAGAAGAATGTAGAATAAAATAGCCATTTTCATAGCCTATGAGGGAATGACTATTTCTTAAATTTAAGGAGTAGTCATTCCCTAATAGGCAATGAAAATGGCTATTCAAACTGTTAGATCTTTATCATATACTTTACCATCAAAGCTATTATATTCTACATTCTTTTATTCCTTATAAAAGTTATTATTATAATTATTATTTTTTTAAATGAAATAGTAATTTCGCGTACCAAGCGTAACTTAAGGGTTTTTCTAGTTGATGGGATGGTTTTGAGAGTCATGGGAAATGTGCCAATGGCGGTTGAACCAAATGGCATCTCTTTCCTCACAAAAAAAAGTGGGGAATCTCATATGTTAGTTGTGTTTATCTATGACTATCGATTGACTGATTTTATATGAGTTGTATTTGCCTATCAAGCAACTGGCTAATGAGCTTTTGTTGGTTTCTCTTACAGTTGTTGGATTCGGGAAGAAGCGGGGACCCAATTCTTCAGAGAAGTAAGCGGCTTCCTGTTTAAGGAGTTTTGTTAGGGGAGGCAGTGGTTAATTATGAAAAACTAGCTTTATATTTTTTATATTACGTTTGTAGCCAAACTATATCTCAGTTCAGTACTGCATATTTTCCAGAATTTGTTTTCTTCGAGATACTTTTGTGAGGTTTAAGCTTGGAAGTTATATAGCATGCGTTGATTTCGAGCTTATTATGAGCTTTGTTGATTGCTTTTTGTTTATTTATCTATCTTTTTCCTGGGTGATTCTTGCTGATGCTTATCTGTGCGAGGAAAGTATATTGGCTGGGAATCTGGGATGCTGTTTTCTTTAGTCAGAAAATTAAACCCCGACATAGCATAGGAAGAGAGTCGATAGATGTTAAGAAAAGGAAAAATTCAAATTTAGCGCAATTTTAATCTAAGAGGAAAATGCTTAACTGGACCTTGAGATTTCATCTTTTATCAAATCACTTTTTAAAGTTTAAAATTTATTATATCCCTCCCTAAGGTTGGCACCTTTTGTACCCCTTTGGCTAACTTTTTAACGTTGATGAGTGACATGTAGTCATTAGACCATACCAGATCCAATAAAAAGGAAAGAAATGTCTAGATGATCTAGATAGTTTATATTAATAGAAGTACTTGTTGTCTAACTTATTTTTTAATCTCTGTCTAATTTTGTATATGTGGACAAAGATAAGGTTTTACAAATTGCATATGAAACTTTTTTTTTTAGAAAAAAAAAAAAAAATTGCATATGCAAAATTCGATTAAGATGAAAAAAAAAAAAAGTTAGACAATAAGCATTTTTCTTATATTAAACACAAACGATGTTATTAACATGTTAGCCATAACTTAAAAGAAAGTGACATATTAATCAGATTTTTTTATTTATTATTATTAATAATAAAAAAAACTATTTATTAAGGGAAGGGTGCTGTTCAGCCACCTTTCTGTCGTATGAGGGGATGACTGTACAGCCATCCCCTCTATTGTAGGAGGGGGTTGAGAGTGGCCACACAGGCACCCCCATCTATTATGGGAGAAATGGTTGTGTGGCCACCTATTTGTAGGAGGCAATGGCCGCGCCTATTGGGAGAGGTGGTTGCACGACTACTCTTTCCAACAATTCTCCAACAATAGATGGGTGGCTACGCGACCACTCATACTACACTAGGTATGGTGATTATACAGTCACCCATTTTCTACAATAAATGGAATGGTTGTACAAATGCCCCCTCCCTCAGCAAATAGGGCGGGCCACGCGACCACATTCTCCTATAGCAAAGGGGTGGATGCAACCACCCTCTCATAGTAGAGGAGGATTTTTTTTTTTTTTTTTTGCTATTATTATTTCTAGATGATGTGTTAATGATGTGGTGTGTCTAGTTTGTCTGATAAGCAAGCTGAGTGAATTTTTTAAATAAATGTTTACTTTTTTATTAGACATGACATAATCTAACGGCCACATGTCATTCATCACTATTAAAAAGTTTAGGCAATAGGTACTGATGAAGTTAATTAACTTATTTGATAATGGTGCGAATGTTAAGAACTAATTTGATAAATTTCAAACTTTAACGGGTGATTTGATAAAAGATAAAGCCTAAGGGAATAATGGAGCAATTTTGCCATAATTTAATGTATGAGTTTTGAATTTGACCAATTAGAACTTCACCTTATAGTTATGTGGTTAATCAATCTAGCTAAGGTTAAATTTGTGAAAAAATAATTAATGTCCATTAAAAAAAACACACACACACACACAAAGCATTAAGTACATAAGGTGGTTGCACCACGCTTCATTAGGTTTCGAAGGTGATTGTACACCATTTAATTGGATTTTAGGAGTTGTTTTTCCAGGTTTTATGTTGGTTGGACCACCACCACCACCAACACCTTGGATAGTGGTAGGCCTCTATCAATATATATTTATTTATTTATTTTTCAATTTTTAGATATAATATTTTATTTATTTATTATTATTATTATTTTAAACATGTATGATTGTTATGTATCACTTATAATGTGCAAACCGATTATGAGGTATTAGTCCCGTGTTCTTTTTGGATGAAATGATATGATAAAAGGGTTAAACACCTTTTTAGTACATTTAGTTTAATGATTTTATTTTTACCTATTTAGGTTTTAATTCGTATTATAAATAGTATCTTACTTATAACTAAAAACGGAGATGGTACTTCCGTTTATAAAATTGACAAAAATCATGTTAATTCCCTTAAAAAACTGACACGTGGCTCTATACCTCATTAAAAAAAAAATTAAAAAACTAAAAACTTAAATATTATGAAAACATTAAAAAAACACAATAATGAATGTTAAAAAAAAAAAAAAATTGGAAAAGGTGGCTTGATCCACCTTCTACGGCGATGGGGGTGGTTCAGCCACCTCTAAATGGTAAAAAAGATGTGGCCAAAACCACTTCAAAGGGTCTTGGGAGTGATTAGGCCAACCTCATTTGGCTTGGGGGTGGTTTTGGCCACCCCCAAGAGGCAAACCCCTATATATATATATATATTCCTTTTGGCCTTTTAGGTGTGGTTAAACCATCCCTTAAAAAAAAAAAATTGGAAGGGGGTTGCTAAAATTACCCCATTTTGCCTAAAGGGGTGGGTCGAGCCAAAGCCACCCCCTTTTTTTTAAAAAAAAAAAAAAAATTTAATGAGTTTTTTAATCTTTAATAAGACATATTGCCACGTGTCACCCTATCTTTTGACCATGTGAACTTTCATCAATTTTATGGACAGAAGTACCATATTTATTTTTAGCCCTAAACGAAGTACTATTTATGATAGTATACGAATTGAAACATAGGTGAGTAAACATAAAGTTGTTAAACACACGAGAGTAATGAGTGTTTAACCTATTATAAAACGACTAATTTGAAAACGCAAATTTTTTAGGGAGAAATTTTTTTTTTTTCCTATTCATTGAGGGAGACAATTGTTGAAATTGAAAATCTATACCTTAAATTGCACAAAAACTTAGAAATTAGGTATAAATTTTTCAGGGTTCTTATACTCTCTAATTCCACAATGTTCATCATTTTGGCGTAGAAACTTAGACGTTGGATTTTGCAACAAACGGACCACATTTGAAGAGTAGACCCTTTGACTTCATGAATTAAACATTCCTAATGCAGTAGATATTAGAATTGGTTAATTGAATGAATTATTATCTAGTAAATCGAGCATTGAAGTGTGGCTAGATCTGAATTTTGATCTGACCCCACTTGGCACAAGAAAATAACAAGAAGAATAAATTTGTGAAAAATAAGAAGAAGAATTTTGAACTTAACTTTTAATCAAATAGAAAAATAATGAAGAAAAAAAAAAAACAAACAAACAAACAAGAGAAAGCAAAAAAGAAAGAAGAAAATGATTGCAAAATATGCATACCCTAAGCCTAACATTAATTAGAATGAAATATTTACATAGTTGAACTCATCTGTTTTAATTCGTCTAACTAATCATGGTTTGGATTATATTAGATTGAGGTATTTAGATTTGAAATACAGAAATTTCTACTCATGCGATTTTCTTTTTTGTGTTAATATTAACTGTCCAAATTTAGTACTTTTACCCTCACTCAAATAAAATAAAGTAAAATTGGGAAAGTAAAATATCAATTCTTGAAAATAAAAAAAGATAGAAATTTCCTACAAACTAGTTTGTAGAAAAATCTTATAAATCGGCATCTAAAAGTGATATGTATCACTTAAGTATATGAAAAGCACATCTTTTTTTAAAAAAAAAAAGTAAATGAGAAATACATATTATTAAAAAAAAACATGTACTTTTCACATGTTAATGACATATATTATTTTAGAGGTCGATTTATAAAAAAATTTTGTCCAATAAAAAATAGAGACAAAACATTTTTGTTGACAAATTGAAAAATCGTAATCAAGGAGCCTTCCTTAATTTATGGAATGCTCCCACCATTATCACTATCTTGCTATTATGGGATCACTATCATTAATTTTAGAATTTACTTTTATTATCAAAGTTACTATTTAGTAAAAAAACTAGTGCATTGTCATTATCATGATTTTAATTATCAAACATAATACTCACAAAAATATATATATATATCAAACATAAAACGATAGCATGCTTCTCTCTAGTGTGATTGAACAACTCAATTTGGAAATACAGCTAATCATAACCTAAAATGTTAACGTTGTGAGAAAATCATGCTCTCCTAGTCCTGTGAATAAATGAATTTAAACAAATAAAAATAAGAATAATAGCAGGAGGTAGGATTGAAGTTGGAGCAATGAAATTGGAAACTCTAACCGGGAGTTTTTATGAGGTCCATCTGTCTAAGCAGATTTAGGACAATCTGTCAACTTGTTGTAACAGGTGAATCTTATAAAGACTTTTTTAATATTTATTATCTAAATTATTAGTAATTTAAATAACAAATTGCAGAGATTGAGATCTCAAAAGTCTAAAATTCTCAACACGTGCACACAAAATACAAGAACCGGTAACCTGTCCACTTGTTGTAATAAGTGAATCCTATAAAGACTTTTTTTATATTTATTGTCCGAATTACTAGCAATCTAAATAATATAACCTGTCTACTTGTTGTAATAAGTGAATCCTATAAAGACTTTTTTATATTTATTGTCCGAATTATTAGCAATCTAAATAATAAATTGTGGACATCTAGATCTCAAAAGCCTAAAATTCCTAATACGTGCACACAAAACACAAGAACCGACAACCTGTCCCCTTGTTATAATAGGTGGATCTTATAAAGACTTTCTTATAATTATTGTCCGAATTACTAGCCCTCAAAATAACAAATTGCGGATCTCAAAAGCCTAAAATTCCCAACACTTGCACACAAAACGCAAGAACAGACAAAATAATAATCAACCGACCCTGTAGAGCTCCCCAAGTATCGGACAACATACATAAACAACAATTCTAGGTTTTTCCACCCCCAATTTCTTATTGTCTCTCTCTCTCTGTTTGTTCTTGATGCTTCAGTTTCAACAAACATCCCAGCGTAGATATCAAAGTCCCTAAAAACCTCTCTAATCACCCCCACATTAATTCCACATTCAGTGAAAGCTGGCGCAAGGAGAGAAAGTGTGAACTGATCGCGCACATTGTTTCTCAAACGTCTTTGGTATTAACTCAAACCTTGTATGTAGTCCATACCGTTTTAAGTACCCACATGGTAATTGTAATATCACTGCCACCCTTTTCTCTTTTTCCTCTGTAATCACCATTTTACATGTTGTTTCCATATTTGCCAAGAAATTGGAACATCAAGTTCTGATTTTGTTCAAGGGTTTCCTGTTCCTGAGAGGATCTGCTTTTTTGGGAATTACCCATTTGGTGGGTTTGGAATCTGGCTACTATATACATGTGTGTTTGTGATTCTTGATGAAAATCAACTACCCATATGGCAAAAACAAACTTGCTTCGCGTCATCATTGCCGTTATGAGATGCAATTTCAGTGTTACGGTTTTGTCACTGGGAGAAGTATTGATATGAGGATGATGTTGTGAAAACATAATGCCCAGAAGCCGATTTTGATTGAAAGTTTTGGTAAAGATGCAATCAAGGTTGATGGCATTGGAGGAAGGCAAGAACCCTACCACTACACTCAGAACAAATCAATTTAGGACTTTACCTTTGAGACTCCTCCAATGGTTCTTGTTATTTCTGGTTCTGGGTTTTGGAGTTTCAATTGTTAGCATGTATATGATTCGATATTTTAAGGTTGCGAATGTTGCTTGGATTGCACAGTCCACTCTTAGGCCTTGCTTTCAAGAGCTAAGTACAATAGAGAGTTGGATTAAGCCTCCATCAAATACGTTGCACATCATGAATGACACTGAATTGTTGTGGCGGGCTTCCTTTGTTCCTCGAATAAATTCTTATCCGTACAAGAGAGTTCCCAAGATTGCCTTCATGTTCTTGACAAAGGGGCCATTGCCAATGGCACCTCTCTGGGAGCGGTTCTTTAAGGGGCATGAGGATCTTTATTCAATCTATGTTCATACACTGCCATCTTACAATGACAGCTTTTCACCGGCATCAGTTTTTTACAGGAGACAAATCCCAAGCCAGGTATCAGCAACCTTTAATTTTTTGATATATTTGGTGGCATGAGTTGCTATACTCTTTTATCAAAAAACAATTTATTTTATTTCTATGAATATTATTGTTGTCTCCTCAATATGCATTACAAATTTTCTTTAGACTTCTTGAATATAATTTGTGAATTGACATGGCTGATGCTGCTGAAAAATTGCCCTTTTGAGGTGCATAGGGAGCCATCAGCTATAGAATTTTGGAAGGAAGCGATCTGTGTAATTGGTTGTAATGGCTCTTTTCTACATGAATGCTAATGGGATTTCCATGTTGATAAATTGATAAATATGTGCTTAATGTTCTATTCAAATGGCAAGATGTTGGTCTCTCTCTACTTTGGTCAACAGTAAAATAATTTTGTTATTGCTCATTTCAGAGGTGACAGTAATACGTGATAAAGACCATATAGAGTTATTTGAGATGTTAAAGCATTTATGTTGGAAACGATTAACTGCATTGATGAGGAATGACATGTTTTAAGTTGAAATGTAGGAAATGTGAGAGAGTTGGTTTAGTTCTCAGGGAAAATTCATTGATGGCATATGGTTTAAAAAAATTCTGCTCCAGTTGAATATTGAATGGTGATTCATTTGGCTGGCTCAAATGAAAAAAGGACCCTTTTAGTTGATCTGCCCAAATATTTGGGACAAGGCTTTTTTGGGTCTTGACTCAGTTTGCTGAGGTATTATTTAGTTTTATGTCAAAGCTTTTTGGCTCCTTGTCATGGCAAGACAATGTGGAGAAAGCACAACAAAATATTATTGAAAAAGAGATATATATATTCTATACATCGCCTATGTTGTGCCTGGTATTGGTATGAAACTTCCTCACTGGCAAGTGTGCTTCATCATTATCTATTGAGCAAAACAATGGAAAGGGTGTAAAAACTAGTTACTAATCCTACTGAGAGGTTACCATTTGCTACATGGACTTAAAATCATGAAACTTATAATTATACGTTGTTTAACTGTTGCTAAATCCCATAACCTCTCCAGGAAAAACTTGACACATGGTGCAAGCCAACCTGTGACCAGGAAATGCTTGTTGCAGGTTTTTTAAGCAATTATTTTAGAGGTTTTTTGGGACCATTTCATGCTGCCTGTCATAACTCATTTTGAGCATAAGGCAGGGACTCTGCTCTTTAGGGTAACTGCCTATCAACCATGGTTTTGTGCCTAGATGGAGTAAAATGCCAGAGCACATTTTGCCAATCCAACCTTGAATTGAGCGTGGACATTATTTGAGTTGTTTGAGTTGCATCTCACAATAATATGTTGAGGTTCTAGCATTTGTTGTAGGAAATAATTGTTGACCTTGATAGAAGTTGTGGACCTTGGAACCATGCAACATACTTATAGGATTTGGCCATTCATCCCCAACCCACTGCTTTTCTTAATTTTCACTATAGTAGTCTCCAGTGATGCATTATCATGGAGCTACTTATGCTTTACATGCTCCTATTATTTTTGTCAAGCATTTTGTTATACGTTGTTGCTTCTCCTTTAATGTATGCCGCTTTTTTTTTTTTTTTTTTTTCGTATCATGTCCCGAATTTGTATTCTGGATTGATTTTTATTTTCTATACATAGAGTCTCTTCTAAGTTCAAAGGGGGCAACCTTTTGAGTTTTCAATGAGAAATCTAGATGCATTTTTTGTTGCCATAGAATATGCGTGTACTGCATTGAACTTATAGTGTGAGCAAGAATTTTTTGTTCAGCGGCCTCCCCTCTAGGTGAAAATAGCCTACTATAAGATATTGTATACAATCATCTATTTGCCTTGAAATTCCGTGTAGCATTTTCCTCTTATCAAGCACTTTTATGCTGACATCATTAGGGCATTTACTTTTGAAATCAAGTTAGGTTGTCAAAATTATGCTAGCAAGCCAGTTTCTTGAGAAGCTTCTGGACCCTGTATGCTTTGTGTCTTGAGGATATGATCAAATATGTGGGGGAGATGAAAAAAATTCTAGCTGGATTTTACTGTTTCTAAACTGCTACTCTTAGCACATTTTTGTTTCAGCACTATCTTTTTCTTTCATAAAAAATAATAAAATGAATAATTAAATAAAGAAATCATCATTTTTTTGCTTGTTGGAAACTCGAACCACTCATATTCCTGTGGTGTTTCCCACGCAGGTAGCAGAGTGGGGAAGAATGAGCATGTGTGATGCTGAGAGGAGACTCCTCGCTAATGCATTGCTTGATATCTCAAATGAATGGTTTGTCCTCCTATCTGAGGCATGCATTCCTCTCCACAACTTCAGCATTGTTTATCGCTACATATCAAGATCCAGGTACAGCTTTATGGGTTCATTTGATGAACCTGGACCCTACGGGAGAGGGCGCTATAATCAAAACTTGGCACCATCGGTCAACCTCACCGACTGGCGTAAAGGTTCTCAGTGGTTTGAAATTAATCGGGAACTTGCAGTTAAGTTAGTTGAAGACACCACTTACTATCCCTTGTTCAAAGAGTTCTGCCAACCAGCATGTTATGTGGATGAGCACTACTTCCAGACAATGCTGAGCATCCAAACTCCTCATCTTTTGGCAAACAGGAGCCTTACTTATGTGGACTGGTCAAGAGGTGGTGCTCACCCAGCTACATTTGGGAAGGCTGATATGAAAGAGGATTTTTTCAAGAAGATATTTGAAAGTAAGACCTGCCTATACAATAATCAGCCATCTTTACTTTGTTTCCTTTTTGCAAGAAAGTTGGCTCCAAGTGCTTTGGATCCTCTATTGGAATTATCATCCAAAGTTCTAGGCTTTTGACATGCATATTTGGATAATGCTATTTGGAGCATGTCAGTTTAGTAATGAGCTGAATCCACTTGGTCAGATCTGATTGATCTCTAGTTACTGCCTCACAAGATTTGGAAACTTCAATATTACAGTATTCAGATTTATAGAGAATTAGAACCTGAAATTAGCATCTAATACGAGCTCAGGCAATACTGAATATTATATTTTATTGGTTGTCGGTCGATTAATAATAATGCTATTGTAGCAGTATTAAATAAATCTTGCACCCTCCTTTCTGGTAGGATGCCTTTTCATCTTTCCACTGAAATTCTTTAATTTCTTGTATAGTGTGATGATTGCACGGCTACCTTTATAAAAATTTGACGCAACTGGATTAGTTAGGTGGCTTTTGGATATTTGATCTACTTATTAGATTTTTACTTAAATACTCCTCATATTTCATTGTTGCTTGCTGTGATTGGTAGCAATCTAGCCAGAATTTGGAAGCCTGTCAAATCCGATTGTCATTATATATTCTTGAAGGGTCGACGTGAAAAGACTATGGACGTGCTATCTTTAATGATATATCATTTATAAATTTTGTCTTACAACTATTTTACAATGTTGACGCGATAATTTTAACCGACCTTTGATTGTTTTTTTTTTTTTTTTTTAACCCAAGGGTTGGCTGGTACTATTTTTTTTTTTTTTTTTTTTCTTTTGAAGTGGGGCTCAACCATTTATAAAAATTTTATGAAAGAATCTTGAGTACAATGCTTTGAATAAAATCAGGTTAAGAATCTTGCTACATACAATCTAGGGACTAAAAAATGGCCGCTCTTGCCAAACAATGGGCAGTTTCATTTGCATTCCTGCGAACATGAGATACACACCATTCTAGTATAAAATCAAGATGACGACGTGAGTCGTCGATCATTTGCCCATACCGACTACAACATGAGTTTGGACTACAACATGAGTTTGGATTTTGAAGAGCTTAAACAACTTCTAAAGCATCACTCTCCATGTGTAGTCTCTGATAGCCTCCGTCCACACAGGTAGAAATAGCTTTCCATAAGGCCACTACCTATGCTATGGTAGGGTCTATAATGAAGGGAAGAAAAGGACACATGGCGAGTAACACAGAGCCGGCCGCATCGCGTAATGTCATCCCCACCCCCATCCTCTGAGAGTTAAAATCATAAGCCGCATCCCAGTTTGCTTTTGCCATTCCTCCAATAGGTTTCAACCACTTGTGCTGAAATTTAATAGAAGATCTGCCCTGTAGAAAGTCTGGTTTTGCAGCAGCTTCACGAAAGTCCCTTATGGAAGCTATACCTTGTTGGTGGAGCATAACAAGGGGAAGTAAAAACTCCCTCAAAGAGGAAAGTATTTCTGCGCATCCAGATGCGCCTCGCTAGAGAAGTGACAAAATCCAGGTCTTCAGGCTCCAAAATTTCCATGGATCTCTCCACAAGATCGAAGCCATCTGTGACTGTAAAAGCTAACTTCTGGATCGATTTTTTGCATTCCATCCAAACCGCCATTGTTGATTTGTAGCTCCACAGGGTATGGACCAACGTCTCAAGGAAGAGACATAAATTGGACATAAAGGGTCTGAGATAATCCCCTTTTTAAACAGACTTTTCCTAGTTGGTAGAATATTTTTGCAGACCCGCCAAATAAAAGTCTTGACCACACCAGGAACATTTAAGCGCCAAATACTTTTCCACACCTTACTGGATTGTGAAATTTTTGAACTTTCCCCTTTATTATTCAGCCTTCGTTCCATCCCTAAGTGATAAGCACTCTTGACCGAGAAGACCCCAGAAGAGGACCCTTTGCAAATCAATTTATCCGGTTGACCAGGGGAACTCAAAGGTAGACTGCAGATTTTGACAGCTTCCTCAGGAACAAAAATAGCCGAAATGAAAGGGAAGTTCCAGCTGTGTGTGACATCGTCGATAAGCTCACATACCTTAGCCCCAAGGAGCAACTCACGAACCGGAGACTGTACCATGTGAGTCACCAGACAAGGAAGCCATTTGTCTTGCCATATCCTGATAGAATTCCCATCCCTATCTCTCTATACTAGCCCCTCATTGAGAAGAATCCTAGAATTTAGAATGCTACGCCAAGCATAGGAAGGACTGGCAAAGATGCTTCCATAAACTCTTTTTATATTGGTATATTAAATTTAAATTTTTTATATTAAATTTTGGTTCTTCAACAAAATTTTGGTTATTTTTCAACCTACTTTTTATAAACCATTGTTAGTGAAACTTTTGTACAATTATTGAATGTATATGCCCCAAAGTATGAAACTGTTAGAAAATTTTGGCTTATTTAACAATTTTAGCCACCTCAAAACCATGAAAAATGTTAAATTTGGGTTATCGGGGAGGTAATATTATTATTTTGAGTACACTATTTAACAATTTCTTCTTTAGTGCTGACACTTATGATTGTCACTAGAATATTTGGGCAAAACAAGGTTCCTTTTACTTCCATCTTAACGATGCATCTTTCAATTGTCGCCCTTCTTTTCAAAGACTATATTACAATTTTATTCCTAAAATCTTTTTGCGAAAACATCTTAGAAAAGAATAGCAAAAAATATAAATAATAATAATGCCAAAAAAAAAAGAAAGAAAAAAAGAAAGAAAGAAAGATTATAGATGAATCCATTAAATTCAAATAACTGTTGATTTATGCCCTATAGTAATGGTTGAGTGGATCAAATTATAACTACATTAAACAACAAAAAAAGTAAAAAAAAAATGCTACTTGTCACAGATTTAGCAACTTTAAAATCATTTTATATATAAAATTTTGGTTATTTTTCAACATACTTTTTACTAACCAATGTTAGTGAAGCTTTTGCATAGCTATTGAACGTATGCACCCAAGTATGAAACTGTTGGAAAGTTTTGGCTATTTATCATTTTTAGCCAAACTATTTTAAATTATAAATTTTGGTAACTGGGGAGGTAATATTATTATTTTTAGTACACAATTTAACAATGTTTTCTTTAGTGATGACACATTGGAATATTTGAGCTTAAAAAGATTCCTTTAACTTCAAGTTTAACTATTCTTCCAATTCTCACCTTCCTTTTAACGACTATAGTTGGAAATAGTTTTTACCCATATTCAAAGCTTATCCTACAGATTTACTAGCAAACAAATTATTTTAATTTATCTATTTGTTTTCTTGATTCCCCAGTTTAAATCTTCAGGCAAAATATGTCATGTATAGCTTTTTTAATCCTTAGTGGTAGATCGAATTAAAGCAACATTAAATCACAAAATAACAGTTTCACTTTTCACAATTTTATCATGCCAATTGGCACAATTTTAGCAATCCTAATTAAAATGCCACTTGTCAAGATTTTGGGCACCCAAGATTTCCTATCTCAAGGTTTATGATATTATATATATTTATATAGAAGGCCTAATTCAATTTTAAATATGTCACTTGTGGCAATTTTAAGCTATACTCTTGAAGGTTTCTCCTATTATATATAAATATATGATATATGATATGATATGATAAATTGTTTAAAAATTTGACACATCATAATTTTAAGCTTCCAACTTGTCAAATTTTGTAACAATCTAGGCTAGTGATTCTGCTATTATATATATGATGCCATAAATATTAATCATTGTTTGAAAATTTGATACATGACATAATTTTAGTATATTTTATTTGTATTTATTTGTTTCTTTATTTTATTTAGACATTAGTCACACTTGAACTTTTAATATTAGGATACAAAAGAAATCCTATTTGATTTAGATTTCTAATATATTTAGATTTATTCTTATGTATTATATAAGCATTCTAGTCATACATTAAAAAGACACTTATTAGCATTTTAAATTGTCACTTGTCGCAATTTTAAACTATTATCTTGAAGGCTTTTGCTTTTATTAATTTATATATGAGAGAGAGAGATGATGTATGATTGGGTTTAGAAGAACGTGTTTAGTGGAAGGAAACTCTTTCCCCCTCCAACGGTCCCACCTAAAAATATGAAGAAAAAAAAAAGCACAGGCTTTTATTCCTCTTCACACACTTCCCAACTCAAAAGAGAACAAAGAAAAAGAGATTTAACTTTACCCACAGTTCTCCTACAACTTGCCTAAAGCACCTCTGATTTTATTTTATTTCCCTTTTTTTTTTCTTTTTAGGCAACAGAGGATAAGTGGAATGTCCGAAATTTGACAATTCTTACCTGAAAGTTATCATGATAGCTTTTAGTACCCGACTTTATAGCCAGTTATTTTCATATCACAAGACTTTCAAGCTGTGAAAAACATTAGTATATAAAGCAACAATCCTAATGGACTTAAAAGTATTATAAAATTCTGGCTTTGTAGCACCCTATAGATGCATTTATTCATCATCAATTTGCAAAAGTTGACGATATAACTGCCTTCAATTGGTTGATTATAATCACATTTGAATTTAAAACGTATTCCGTGACGTCAGGTAGTTGGAATATGCATGTGAAAAATTATTCAAGACTTATCTTTTAAGCACGCTTTTATGGTGTCGCATTAGTGTGCATCTGACTAATAAGACATAATATTTATCACTTTCATCTTTATATGAATCGACTGTAATGGAAATATTCAAAGTTGTCAACTTAAAAGAAACGGTACAAAGTCAAAAGAATGCATGTAGAATGTGAAATGCACAGGGATTGAAGATGTGAAAATTGATAACTATCTTTACTAAACATAATAAATCAACAGTACTTACACTAACGAACCTAGAGTAATTTTGACAATAATGACTTAAACTTCAAGAAGAAGTGATCTACAGCTGATGCAGTTTTGAATTTAAAGCTGATGTCTGATGAATATTGGATCGTGCAAAAGCATTTACAATTCATCATGATGTTTTGTGTCTGAGAAAGAAACTTCCGGTTGGAATTCAAGGAGGTACCTAGCAGCCAACGACGCATGAAGTGCAGCACCATAAGGAAATGCATCTTCATTAATTTGGAAGTATGGTGAATGCAATGACTCTAGCCGTCCACGTGTCTCATTCTCCATTCCAAGTAAGAAGAAGTATCCAGGTACTACCTCTTGGTAAAATGCAAAATCCTCCGATCCAGTCAGGGGTTTCAAGTCCTTGACTTTATGTATGCCAAGCATATCCCCTGCGACATTAAGGAAGTGCTCGTGCAAGCCTTCATGGTTTATGGTTGGAGGGAAGAAGGGTTTGTCGTCTGTAAAAAAATTCACAGTTGCATTGCACCTCTGCACAGCAGCCTGCCCTGTGATGACCTGTTATGGTGAAAAGAGGGGTGATTGAAATGGTAATGACTATTGAAGAAAATCATTTTCAGTTGGAGATATATATATGCATGGAGAAGAAAAGCTACTTCTTGCCAATTTATTAGTTCCCAATATTTCACTATCAATTCCAAACTATGTGATGTTCATATAAGGCCACCTATACTGCTATGCATAATTTTATGTGCTGTACCTCCTCAATCCGCTGTCGGAGTTGCATTAAACTTTTCCTTGAAAATGCACGAAAGGTGCCACCAATCGTTACAGAGTCTGGAATAACATTGAATGCACCGCCTCCCTGGAATTTTGCAACAGTAACTACCTGCAAGGGCATTGAGCAGATTTACAGGATTATCACAATGAGGATATGTTCCACAGATTCAAAGTTTGGCTTGCATGAAAATGTGGAAATAGAAGAAGCAAATGTCATGGATTATTCCTCTCAGAGCTTATTGAAGGGGGGGAACAAATTAGTTAAAAGTCATGAATTTCATAAGGAGTTCAGGAGATCAGAAGAGAGGTTTTCATTGAAAGCTACATCAAAGTCACGTTTTACATAAGGTCGTTACCCACTGTTCGTCTCTTGAATGCAGAGTTCAAAACTTGAGATCTAGACAGGGTCTTAACCTGCACTTTATAAGAAATGGCTGAAACTTGATAGCCTGAAAGCTTTATCATTGCATTAGCTAAGCCCCTATCAGTATCATTTGTCTCTTACTTAAAAGAGAGTACAGGACCTTCAAATTTTTTCACGAGGATTTCAACAAATTTCTTATAATATACCAACATCATATTCACGTTTTACATAAGGTAATTACCCACTGTTCATCTCTTGAAAGAAGAGTTCAAAACTTGAGATCTAGGTAGGGTTCTAACCTTCAGCACTTATATGAAATGGCTGAAACTTGTCAGCTCGAAAGTTTTATCATTGCATTAGCTAATGCCTCTATCAGTATCATTTGTCTCTTACTTAAAAGAGTGTACAGGACCTTCAAACTTTTTCTCGAGAATTTCAACAATTCTCGATATACCAACATCATTGGTTTCTGACCACCACCTCTCATGTTTCCTCATAAGTCTTGACGTTATTTCCTGTTCAACAATTGTTGTAGGCACGACAAGTTCTTGGTAGAAATCTATGTTCTACTTTAAAAGGGTTCTTACACTTTCGTGATTGAAACTTAATTTTTCAATAAGAATAATAACTTCATCTACAAGCTATGTAGTCACTATTGTTTTTTCTTATCGTGAATCTTTCCTGTACAATTAATAAATGCAGGTGATGATTTTCGGGTTGGTATCTCAACAATCACACCTTTTGCCAAACAAGCAGGTCATGCCACATATCATGAGAGAAAATGTTGCAGTCACTTCACCATGAGGCACAAATATCTGTAACATGCCTACATAGGATGCCTTACTTTTTCTCCACCAAATGCAATAAAGAAGTTGAAAAAAGAGTTGTTGAGGCTCTATAGAATATAACAGGTTCTGTAGATAGTGGTGCACTAGAAGTTAAAGGGCTCTAAAATTTCGCTAAATCATTTTATAATCTTGGATAGAAGGAAAGGGGGAAAATAACCAGAAATAGATGTAATGTGGAAAAATTAAATGTACCTGTGGGTCCAGTGGATCAGCTTCACGTGAAACAAGATGTTGTAAGCTAACAATCACATTAGAAGCTGCCAATATTGGGTCTACTGAGTGCTGAGGAATGGCTGCATGACCTCCTTTTCCACTTATTACAGCTTCAAAGAAGCCGCTGCCAGCCCCTATGGGACCAGCTCTGGAGTGAACTTCACCTACAGGTAAGTTAGATGCAACATGCAAGCCAAAGATAGCATTTACATTCTCTAAGACTCCAGCTTCTATCATTTTCATAGCCCCTCCACGACCTTCCTCAGCTGGTTGGAAAACAAGCACAACTGTTCCCTGGCAAAAGTTAAAAAACGTCAGTAACCAGAAGAGGGGGAAGAAGAACCCTTGAAGATCATCTGAAATAAGTGACTGTCTTGGGCTATTAGTTGTTCTGTCAATGTTTAATTAGGTTGCAAATGACCACATACCTTATTATGTAATAGAGAATCAGATGGTCTTTTTCTAATACCTAATAACTGTTTTTAGCACTTTTGAGCCCCTTTCAAAAGGAATCTCACTGTAGCAAATTGACTTTTGCAATAATAATGGATCCTGATGCCTTTGCAAAATTGGTCATGTGCTCTGTACATATTAGAAAAAAGGCTATGTCTCACCAACCAATAAAACGTCCATGTACATTTCTAATTTTTTTTTTTTTTTAAAAAAATCTGAAGAAAAAAGTTTATACTTTGTATGATTGAACTTATCATTGAATAATCACCACAGCTAGACTATACACAAAACCAAAAATATCATGGCAAGATACTAGGCCGGCAAGATATTTGTCTGATACTCAAAACTATGGATGGACACCCAAGCCCTTTTAGCAAATAGGAGATTAGTAGCCCTTTTATTTTATTTTTCTTACTTTTTAGTTTTAGGTAAGGAGAGTAGTAATCCAGTCATGTGAGAACCATATAACATTTACAATTTTGTCTTGACATGTTTTGAAATTAACAAGCAAAAATGAATCAACAGACCTTTAACTCCTCGCGATGCTCTTGAAGGATCTTTGCAGCTCCAAGAAGCATTGCAACATGGGCATCATGCCCACAAGAATGCATCTTCCCAGGATTTCTACTCTTGTGCTCCCACTCCACCATTTCCTGTATTCAAGACCGCATCAACACTGTCCATAAAAGCACTCTTTTTCCCAATCTACGTATTCAAATCATCAAAATCACTCAATTTTACAACAACCAAACTCTAATAATACAATGCATATATCAAAATTTAATCGAAAACCTGCATAGAAAGTGCATCCATATCAGCCCTTATGGCCACAAAAGGCGGTCCACCTGTCCCAACGAAGCCAATAACACCAGTAACTGCAACTGGGTACTTATAGCGAATACCCATCTTATCCAATTCTGCTTTGATAAGCTTACTGGTCTCAAATTCCTCAAAACCCAATTCTGGGTTTTCATGTATTTTCCTTCTGATTCCCACCATCCAATCAAACAGTTCTGGCTTCTTGGCAAACTGGAGAAACCTTTTCGGGATTCCTGAGAGCCCATTTGAGCTGCTTGAAGAAGAACCTGAGAAAGCGGGTTTTGAACACAAAAAGTTAAGGACAAAAATAAAAAAGACCCACTTGATGAAACCCATGATTTCTCTGCAACCGAGCTTGGGGATTGAAAATACCAGGACAAAAAGCTTAGGAGAAAGCAACCTGGGGTTCAACCATTTTTTATACAAGAACTAGCATGAAATTGACGCACAGTTTTAAAATGAGGAAAATGCGGAATTAGCGAATTAGAATACAAAGACTCGTGCTACTGTAATAAGACGTGGTCCGTCCGACCATGAATGTGTGTTTGAAAGTGGTGGCTTCAACCATCAGTCAGTGGTCACCGCCCGACCCACGTGCTAAATTCTAATGTCCACATGTTGTTTTTAAGGTTTTCCCTTTTTCTTTATACTCCTTCCTTTCATTTTCTGGAAAAAAGAGAGAGAGAGAAGGGGGGACAAATTCTAATTTGCTTGCCCCTCTCCCTTTTTTTAATTTATCTTTATTTTGCCACCTCTTCGTTGTGCCAATCACCTAATCCGCCACTGCAATTTTTGGTTTCTATCTATAATTATCTCACGATAATGAATAATGAAGTGATAATCTAACTAATTTTAGAGTGATTCTTATTAAATGTAAAAACATTTAAGAGTTGATTAGATTTATTACGTTATTATTGTAAGATAAAAATATAGTAAACACTATTACCTTTTATTTTTTTTGTTCGGTTGTTATGAGGGCACTTTATTCTTTTCAAAACCCGCCATTTAAATGTCCAGTAAAAAAACAAAATTCAGGCAGTATAGTATTACAACACAATCATTACTTTTTGGGAATATTTGGTGAGCTTTGATAAAATAATCATGGGTTGTCTTGTAGGTCTGAGACTGGAAGAATGAAACAAAGAAACGATTGTCAAAAGATGTTCAAATAGATGGAGTGTACGTATGCTTTGCAAGGATTTGGCATAAAATTTAGGTAAAAAAATGTTGTATTAGTATAGGCAGTTTGACCTTCTATCTATTAAGTTATATGAAATCCGGTTTGTGCGCGAACCGATATAACAAAAGGAGGACTAGGATTTAGATTTTTTTTTTTTTTTTTTTTTTAAGGCTTAATCCATAGAGTGGAGGCTTGGACCGATAGCTCATGAGAATTTTTTTTAACTCGTCTGTTTATGTACTTTTAACTCAATTGAAAGTTTTTAAATAACCGCTTTTATAGCAAGATTTTTGGTATGCGCATTTAATGCTTTCATTTATACTATTTTTCGAAAATAGTAAAATTTTGCTGTAATACAGTTGACGTAGTCATTAAAGGTGAACTACTTAAATTATTGTGTTTTATGTTAATTGTCTTTTTTTTTTTTTTTTTTTTCATTTTTCACAAATTCTAGAAAATGATAAATTTTTCTAACATTATAGAGTTACTCTTTACTCTTTAGGGTTCAAAGCTGGTCAAATCGATTCCAATGGTTTAATGTGTTATCTAATAACTACTTTAACTTTTTATTTTTTAATGAAATGTCACGTCATGATATTCAATAATTTTGTGACATGTGTATGAGCTTCACTATCCTTAACGTATCATGCAGGGCAGAGCCACATGGCCCCTTGGGGTTTGTGGCTCCCACAAAATTTTTAATTTTTTGAAAAGTTTTTAATTTTTTTTTTTAAAATAAACTCTTAAAAATTTAATTTTGACCCTCCAAATATTTTTTTTTTCAATTTTGCCTCAAACTTTTTTAATTTTTTTAAAATATATCCTTAAAAATTTAATTTTGACCCCCCAAATGTTTTTTTTTTCAATTTTGCCTCAAATTTTTATAATTTTTTTTAAAATATACCCTTAAAAATTTATTTTTAACCCCTTATTTTTTTTTTCCAATTTAGCCCCCCAAACCCAAAAGGCTAACTACGCCCCTTATCATGTCAACCTACCATGTCAATGACACGACATTAAAAAGCAACTAAAATTTTTTTCCAAGAATGGGAGGTAGAAGTTGTACAAAATCATATCGGCTAAAATATTGTCTTGAAAAATAAAATGCAAATAGGTGGAATGGAATAGATAGAGGAATTGATGCATACACATAAAGCACCTTAAGAGGCCCTAATGAATTCACATAAGCAAGTTCAATAGCAAATGAGTTGATATTTGCATCTTTGTCCCTATTTTGTAGAGAATAATGATTGCTTGTTTATGGTAGGCAGATTTTGGCATATTCTTCCTTATAGTCCTATTATTTTAATTTTAAAGAATAATGAAACTCTTTGACAATCGACTCCACAAAACTTGTACTGTTGGGCCAGCACTCCCACTAACCATGATTGACTGACTGATGTAGGCCCATTAGAAGGGCTCGTGCCTCTTTTACTCAGCTCACTTGTCGTCCAACACTACCTAAACTTGCAGCAAAGACTCACAAATCACATGATTTTGTGATTCATGCCATGAAATTCTTAGAGCATTTATAGTACTTTCAACGAAGACTCACAAATCACATGATTTTGGTGATTCATGCCAAGAAATTCTTAGAGCATTTATAGTACCTTCAACAAATTTATTAGCTAAAATAGCTAAAAAAATCATATATTATATATATATATATATATATATATATATATATATATATATTATTATATATAATATATTTATACTATATATATATTTTTTTTTTTAATTAACTATTTCTTACTATTCTATTTATTTTTTAATTTTAATATTTCTTTATGAAAATATCACAAAATCAATTTCTTTGTCCCTCATGTTTTCAACCCATCAACACAAATTCCCCAAAGAAAACTCAAAACAGTTGTTCGAATCGGTCATGGAAGTGCCCAATCGAGGCATCCTTGTGGTCGTCGAGCTGGAGCCACTAAGATCTAGAGACATAGTCGAGGAGTTGGAAGGTGGGGGAGCCGCACTGGATGGAATCGATGAAGGCAGAAGAAACATGAAGCTCGTCCTAATCCCCACCACCGCCTTCCCTCTGGAACCCACCACGTCCCTCACTGTTCCTTTTCTTCTCTAGTACCCACTCCAACTCTTTGATCAAATCACGAAGCTCGTCTTAATTCCTCTTCTTCAATAGTACCCGACCTCTACTGGGCAACAGAGAGGTTGGAGTGGACGACGCCGAGGCTGCCCAGAGATGCCATGAGGAGGAGATGATCGGTGAGGAGAAGAAGATTTTCGGGGAGAGAAATCTAGAGAGTAGAGGAGAGTGTAAATCTTTTTCCTTTTTTATTCTTTTAGTGAGTAAACATGACTCGGTAAAAGAATTTCAGCAAAATGGTGAGGTTGCTATGAACACTTTTTTATTATTATTATTATATTTTACTGTTTTTTAGTAGTTTGCCTCACAAAAATAGCTATTTTGGTAAGGCTAGTGTGAGTGCTTTAAGGCATGGTGAGCGAGCTAATTTTAAGCTTATTGAGCTCATACACATCTGGCTAACTTAACTTTACATTCTTGAAAGAGAACCAGAATTAAAAGTAGCAATTTTTTTTTTTTTTAAAAAAAACATTAACAAACAATTTAAACATAACATATAAAAAGAGTTTTCATCTATATATTGCATAAGTTGGAGTAGTCCAAAAAGTTGAAGTACTTTTTAGGTATGATTAACGTTTGTGGTGTACTGGTCGAATGTTTGGTGTATTATCTAACACACGGTCTACCCAGGGTGAACAATGATACATAACACATGTTCAAATGTTTAGATAGGGTAAAATTTAAAAAATTATTGTAGGGCGTATTTGGCAAATCATTGTATCATTACTTTATTTTTAATATTTATTATTTTTGGGTATTATAATAGGGCAGTCTGGCTGCCCCATGCCTCAAGGGCCTTCTGGTGGGCCTAGCATCAATTTTTTTTTTTTTTTTCCCTTTATTTTGTAGAAATATTTCTCAATTCTTTTATTGCACTGTTTAAAACTTTATTAAACGAATTTTATTTTGTGAATCCCGCATATAATACTTCTTTCAAATATGGCTCAACCAAATTAATTCTAAATTTTAATCTTTTTCAAACTCTTTTCAATACCCAAAATTTAAAATACTTTTAACACTCTTTGTTGTTGAATCTATATTTGATGTAGATACTAGTATGAATGTAATCGAGATTTTTCATTTGGAGGGGCCAAACTATGAATAAAGAGTCAAGCTTAATTTTAAATTTTAAATTTGATATCTATATATATATATATAAAACTTAAGATGAAATTTGTAAAAGAAAGTTTGAAAACCAAGGAGGCCAAGGCTCCCCTTGGTCAAGTGAGATAAAAATATGTTGTATAACATTACACATAGAATATTTTTCTTTGAGCCAATAGCATTTTTTCACTTGTCTAGAAATAGTGGGCTACTAATAACGTTGCACATGTTTCTTTCAATATATTTTTCCATAACTCACTATACATTATCAAAGGCCAGCCTATACTATTTAAAAACTGGTAATTACCGTCATTTGTTTAGAGACCTTCGCTGCAAACAATGCTAATGATGTATTTGACGTCGTTTATTAAAAAATGTCATAGAATTGTGTCGTTTATATGAAAATGATGATAATAGATTTAGAACGTTTACATCATTTATGGAAAAAGGATGTTAATTATTGTCGTTTGTAATGAAACGACAATAAAATGGGCTAAAAGTCTTTTCTCTATAAACGAGTATTTGAGTATACATTATCGTTGTTTTATGGAAAATGAAGAGAATAGTTAGGGAAAACTTAAATTTTTGCCACTCTCATTGCTCGCACTCTCTCTCTTTTGACCATCGTTGCCGTTCTGCCCCACGGCGTGCCTCCTTTGTTCAGACGCTGCCATTCTTGGGTTGTGCGGCTTGGTAGTAGTGGTGGTTGGCCCACTATTATTGTGCTTGGATAGTAGCTAGTGCGGCGGATTTTGACCTTGTTCTGGTGAGCTTAGCCCATGATTTGGTCCCTGTAGTTGATACGAACCCAAGGGTTTCTATCTAGTGAAAGTAAAAAAATATAGAGATTAAAGGATAAATCGACTGCTTCAAGGGGATCGAACCTCTAATCGATCACTTTGAAGGGATTAACCTCTAATTATTGCATAAAGCAATTGATATTTTGTTGATTGATTTGCCATACGACATCTACATTGAATTTATAGAATAAAGCATAAATTATTTGGGTAATAAAATCTAGAGTTTAGCCTATTAGGAAAATAGCCTATTAGGAAAATAAAATCAAATATACTAATACAACTTATTAAGGAAATAAAATATAGGGTTCCTAACATTCCTCCACCCTTAAAAACAACATTGCCCTTAAGGTTGATTAGTAATGAAACATGCTTCCAATCTTATCCTTGAGCCCATAGTGGCCACCAAGTGGCCACCATGTCTTCACTAAATGTAATGTCATAGGAATGAACAGCAATAGAAGAGAAATAAAACGAAATTTTTTAATATTGCTTATTTGACTAGTAGAACCACTTAAAATTTTTGAATCAACATCATTCTTCTTAGACATCCTGTAGTCGATCCACACAAATTGGAGCAACCACTCTTTGTAGTCATTGGACTTTTTTGTATCACTTACCTTTCAATAAAGCTTTGCCAAATCAGATCATAACATGCTTCTTCGTCAAATGATATCTCAACTAGTTTTTTATCCATTTTATACCCTTCACTCATTAGCATTTTATCATCCTTGTCCATCAAAGGATTCATGATCTACATAGTATTTGAATAATCATCAATATTAGAGACATCTGAAAATTTTAAGGAAATAAATGCTAACTCTGAAGCTATTACCTTTGTCTTAATTTGTGCTTCTTGCATGGTAGGAGTATTGCAAGTTAGGACAAAAGATGAACTACCTTTGCCAATTGGTTTATCTATCACTTTGATTATTTGGTAGTTTTCCTTGTCGAGTCTCTTCGCCTCTTTCCTTGAAAGTGAAATTGCAGCTATTATGGTTTGGAGTCATCGAGCCTTGACTTCTCATCAAATTTCTAATCGAAGTCCTTTAATGAATGTTTCCAGTAATCGTACTTCAGACCAATTATAAGTTTGATCGGATAACCGCTTAAAAGAATTTATGTATTCCCCCATATTGATCTTTGCCGAATATTTGCTTGCTCATCGTTTTTATTTTTAAATGTTGAAGAACCAAATCGAACAAGGAGACCTTCAATGAATTCCTTCCAAGTTGGCCTCCCTGGCACGCTACCAACAAATCAAATTACTGTAATGCATTCCCTTTTGAGATTATCAGCTGCTATCTCCACCTTTGATATTTTTGACGTGGATAAATTTGAAAAATAATATTTTGCCCGTGATACCCAGCTAGAGGAATTTCCACCATCCCAATGTAGGAACTTTACTTTTACACGTGAACTTCTGTATTCTTGTTCTCTTTGTAATCGTATTTTTGATGAAACTCAATGTCCAACTGTTCCAAAACTCATTCCCATCCCTCGACAATCTAAGGATCGGTCGATGATTCATTTGACGGAGTCATCAATCAATTTATTTATTTGCTCAATACATTTTGAGTTAATTAGTGACTCGAGTGAAGTCGTCTTTTTTTTTTTTTCTCTCTCATTTTTTTTTTTTTAACTCTAAAAGGATAAGATACCCTTAGCTTACAGCAATACTGGAATAAGACTTTCTTAACACTTCAACCAAACATATAGTATTCTAACACCCAAACAAGTATAACATAACTCCTAAACTGGAATATGTCTATCCTTGAACCGGAATAAGGATAAAATCCAAACTTGGATACACTTATATGTGTGGCCAAACACAACTTGTCTTCTTCCCAAATTCTCCCAAAGTTGCAGATCACCTTGTTGAACCCCTTGGCTACCACACCAACTTCAGCCAACAGCCCAATGTCACCGTACCACCACAAGCGACGCGCACCACCTTCCCTCAGCCACGAGTTCACCACGATTGCCTTACAACACCCGGCGTGAACTACAAACTCACTGCACCACCCACACAGCCGCCAGAAAAGCCACCTCTTCGTACAGCCACCGTCAGCCCACACAACACCCACAAACACCACAGATCGGCCGAACACCCAACAGTCCCCTTGTACAACACCGCTACAGGACCATGTCTCCTCTATTGGTGCACCACTCTTCTATACCACTGCCACTTTGCCGGACAGCCCCTAATGCTCCACTATTGGCGCGCAGATCCACCGTCAACCAACCGAAGTAGCGTCGATCTCCCATTGTACACGTCAACGGCAACTCACACTGCAGCACAGCGAACCCTCCAAGAAATACCAAATCATAAGAACCCAAATGATTTATATCGATTAAAATAAGAAAATATAGAGATTAAAAAAATAAATCGACCGCTTCAAGGATCGAACATCCAATCGATCACTTTGAGGGATCAACTTTTAATTGTTATATAAAGTAATTGATATTTCATTGATTGGTTTGCCATATAATATCTATACTAAATTTATAGCATAAAATTCAACTTATTTAAGTAATAAAATATAGAGTTTAGCCTATTAGAGAAACAAAATCAAATATACTAACACAACTTATTAAGAAAAATTAAAGAATATAAGGTTTTAACAGTAGCTCCTTGTTGTTCAAGTGAAAAACATCAAGGTAAGAATTTCTAGTATTTTCGTTGGTATGTATATTATGATTTATGGGTTTATGATTTCTCGGTATTTTAATTTTGATGAATTTGTTATGGGTATTTGTTGATAGTGAACGATTGAGGTTGGTTTATTTTGGTTTTGAGTGTTCCCGGTCCAAATTTCACAGTGAATTTTTTAGCAGGGATAAAGATGCTCTTGCTAGTAATAGAGAAAGAGTATGTTATACGAGATTTTTATCCTTTTTTTATCTTTTAAAATGTGACGTGATTTTTAAAATTATCATTAAATTTGGGATGCATCACTTTTAAATTTTGATTCAATGAAAAAGAGAGAAACATATATAATGAGAGAAATAAAAAAAACATTGCTCTTCCATTACGACCATGTCCAGGTTCTCTATATATAGACAACTTCTTTGAGGTTCTTTTATCACTTCTTGACTTTCATAATTACCTTTATTGACCTTTTCACAGGCGATGCTGAATTCTGTCTAAATATGCATGTGAAGTCTTGGATTAAGATTGAATGATTTAACTGACTTACCTTAACTTAGTTAAAGGCTTTGTATTTATAGAAATATTGATCAGCTACAAAGGATAATGATGAATTGGGTATTTAATTTATATATGTTTGTTTACATATGATCGATAAGCTATATATACAACAAACTCATCTTTGGCTTGTTGAGTAACGTGCTTATCGATCTCGTTCTGGATCCTGTTTGTTCTGTGACAAAATAGCATTATTCAAAAATAAGACAAGTTTGCAACTTTGTTTTTCAATGGCCAATACCAAACTAAGATGCATATTTTTCTTTGCCGTATCTTATTTGTTGAGTGATGGATTGGTTGGTAGCAGCAAATCTGTGAATTATCATTCTTCATACTTAGGATTGGGCACTTCTTTATTTGACTCATCTGTTGTTGTTGCCTCGGGCGGACCATAGGTAAGATGGTTCACCAGTGTGAGGTTTTGGATTAATGGGAGAATGGTCATTCGCCATATAAGATAATTTTTGGAGTGACGTTTAGCTGAGACTGCTGTGATAAGGTTATGAATATTGGACATAGAGAGGGTGAAGGATGTTGATGATTGAGCCATTTGTCTATGTGTGTTAAGAGCTTCAAGGTTCTGATACCATAAAGAAAATGAGAAGATTGGTTTAGAAATGACAAAGAGCTACTTAAAAACATGAGTTGCTTTAGCCATATATTTCTTCTATATATTGAGGAGAGATACAAAAGGAAAAACATCCACTACATGTACAAACAATAGTCAGGGTCTAAAAGCAGCGAGTGGGGCGCGTGGAGCGATATTGAGAGATTGAGGCGATTTTTGTGCTCTGTTTTACGCTAGGGTTTTCAAGGGTAAAATGGTTGCCGCCGAGGGCTCTAAGGGCCCTCCGACGGTGGCAGAGAGGACTCGGTCGTTTGCGGAGATGGTCTCGGTAACGCCTCAGCTCATCCCTGAGGTTATGGTTTCGTTTGGATACCCCAAAGTTGTGGATGGAGAGGTTTGCGTACAGTTCTCCAAGGAAGAAATCGAGAGATCTGCGGCCCCTTTTCGGTTTGCAATGGTGATGAAATTTCTGAAGCAACGGCCCTCATTAGATCAGATCCGAGTGTTTATTAATGGGAGATGGGGACTTGTCTCTCAGCTGGTAGTCTCAGCAATGCAGAAGCCCAGGAACGTGTTTGTTAGATTTTCGTTGGAGGCAGATTTTATCAAGGCTATGTCCCGTGAAAGCAGCGAAATTGATGGAGTCAATTACAGAAATTTTCAGTGGACGGTGGATTTTTCAGAAGACGTGGAACCTGTGATGGCTCCTGTTTGGATTAAAATGCCAGGGCTTGCTCCGAATTTCTATCAAGAGTCATACCTGCGCAATATTACAACTCCAGTTGGAACTCTCCTTCGGAGAGACAATGCAACGAAATGTGCGACATGCACTGACGGGGCTAGGGTATGTGTTTTGATGGATGTTTCTAAGCCACCAGTGCAGCAGGTGTGGATTGGGTTGCCTCACCAGCCTTCCAGTGTTCTTCAGGAAATTGTTTATGAAACTCTTCCGGCTTTTTGCTCGAAATGTAGCACACAAGGGCATAATATTGGCACTTGTAAGCTGTTGGTGAAGGACATGGGGAAAAGAAGGACTCGGGTCTTGTATGGAAGCCGCAGAAGATAAAAGAAACAGAGCAGATGCTGGTCTCGGGCAAAGGGGAAATATCGAAATTGATGGACAGCAATAAGGAAGAGGTGGTGAATACGATTGGGGAGAAGGGAAATAAGTCCTCTGTTTTGGTTGAAATTGTGGGTGATGTTTTGGATGTTAAAGACACTACTCTAGAGGTTAATAATTATGGGGTGAATAAGGAAGATTCTGTCGTGGAGAGTTAAAAAATTAGATTGTATTGTGGGGATGATGTGCTGGTAAGCGGGGACGAAGTGCTGTCTAAGGATCATCTGGATCCGATGGAAATCAATGAAAAAGGATCAATTGAACTGAAGGGTGCTGAATTGCTCATAGTGGGAGCTGCTCTGGATGTTAATACTAACATGGACTGTACTTCGAAACCAGTTGAGACAGGTGGTGATTTTGGAAATTCTGGAGGGGCTGGGCTACTGAATTTTGAAAAGGATTCTGGCCCTATATCTGTACATGGTATTTTGGATTGTGTAGCTTTGGAGACTCTAGATGCTAATGTTGAGGAGTTGGTAATGAAGAGTATTGGGCGGAGGAGCATCGAGAATTTAGCTGGACATGAGATGGGGAGATCAGGGTCTGTTTCGGATTCTGAGGGAGTTGGTGTGTTACCACATTTTGCAAAAGAAAAAGATGGGGTCTCGGATACGGAAATTTTGAAACTGAAGTTGCGCTCTAATATGAAGTTACGCAGTTCGAAAAGGCTCCTAGCAGGCTTGAAAGTCTTACTAAATGTTAGACAACCTTCTTTTTTGGAATTGTCAAGGTCTCGATTCCTCGAAGGCACGGTTACGTGGTATGCTAAAAGTTTTAAAATTGAAAGTATTAATTGTTGCGGAGCCTTTTCGTCAGGATTGTAAGCTTGAACATTGGCAGGGTATGTTGAAATTTGATGATTCTTATTCGAATGGTGACTCTGGTGGTAAGTTGTGAGTCTTCTGGAACAATGAGGTACACGTTAATATTCTTCAGGAGTCGAATCAGCATGTTACGTTTATTATTAACTCTTCATTGCTCAATTTTGCTGTCTATGCTAAATGTAATTACATGGAGAGAAGGCAGCTCTGGGATGGTCTTCTTTCATTTGGAGTTTTACAAATGCCATGGATGATTATTGGTGACTTTAATACTATTCGTCATGATGGGGAGAGAAGAGGAGGATGTCCGCATCTCCCAAGGGCAATGGAAGATTTTTCCTCTTTTATACAAAATGGTGGATTGATCGAAGTGCCTTCTTTTGGAAATAAATTCTGTTGGTGTAATAGACGTGGAGGTTTGGCTCATAGTTGAGCTAGATTGGATAGGGCTTTGTGTAACACAAGACTTTTAGATCGGTGGTCAACGGTTTCAATGAAATACTTACCTTGAAAATCGTCAGATCATGCGCCTATGTCTCTTCAGTTGGAGAGCTCTAATACGAAGTATGGTCCTAACATTTTTAGATTCTAGCAGATGTGGACACTGCATGAAGGTTTTTGGAATTTTGTTTATAATTTATGGAATGAGGAGGTGGGAGGAGCTGGCTTGTGGAAGCTTGCTACTAAGATGAAAAAAATTAAAAGTGCTCTTAGAAGATGGAATCGTGAGGTTTTCGGTTGGACTACGATGCATTTAAAACGATTGGAGGAGACAATTGAGCAATAGGAAATTCAATTGCAAGAATCTTACTCCCAAGAAGTAGAATTGGAAATGACAGAGGCTCAAGTGGAGTTAAATTCTTGACTGAAAAAAGAGGAGACACGTCTTGCACAAAAAATGAAAAATACATGGATAGGGCACGGGGAGGTTAATGCTTCTTTCTTTGCAGCTTTGTAGACTAGGAAGAAGAGCATTATTAATTCTATGAGACTATCAGATGGTAGAATGCTGTCTACGCCGGAAGAGATTCATAATGAAGCAGTTGTTCATTTTGTTGTATTTTTAAGTCGTAGGGCGTCGGTGTCAGAGATTAATTTATTAGCTATTATCCAAGAAGAGGTAAGGGAATCTGAAAATTTGAATTTATGTTGAAGCCCAACGGAACAGGAAATTAAAGATGCCTTGTTTAATATACCGATTAATAGCAGCCCTGGTCCAGATGATTTTACTTTTGGTTTTTTCCAGCATTGTTGGGATTTTGTTAAGACAGACTTGGTCGAGGCAATCAGGGATTTTTTTGCAGGTATTGTGCTTCCGAGGTATTACACTGCTTCCTTCCTTGTTTTGATTCCGAAAGTGCCGGATCCATGTTCCTTTGATAAATTTAGGCCAATTAGCCTATGCTCAGTTGTTTACAAAATTTGTTCTAAGCTGATTGTGACTAGATTATCTACCGTTTTTTGTTGGTTGGTTTCGAAAGAGCAAAGAGCTTTTCTGCTTGGCAGAAGTATTTTTGAGAACATAAGTCTTACACAGGAATTGGTTCAAGACATGAATAAACCAATTCGGCGCCCGGGGGGGGGGGGGGGAATATTATGATGAAAATTGATATGACCAAGGCTTATGATACGATTGACTGGGATTTTTTGTTGCAAGTGCTGAATGCGTTTGGTTTTTCATTGGAGGTTTGTAGGCTGATTTCCACCTGTGTTTCTTCTTCTTGGTTCTCTGTGGTCATGAATGGCACTTCTAAAGGTATTTTTAAGGGTGGAAGGGGTCTACGCCAGGGGAATCTCTTATCCCCCAATTTATTTATTTTGGTGGAGGAGGTGTTTTCAAGACTTTTGTAGAAGAAAGTTCAGGATGAGAATATTGGCTATTATTCGCAGCCTAGAAAGGGCCCGTTAATTTCTCATTTGCTTTATGCGGATGATATGGTTATTTTTTCGACTGATACGAAGAAAGACGTGAAGAACATCTTAGAAGTGCTTGATATCTATGCCCAGTGGTCTGGTCAAGTGGTCAATGCCTCTAAGTCATCGATTTTCTTCTCAAGCCGTATTTCAGAATCTAGGCGTCAAGAGTTGATTAGAGTGTCTGGATTTTTGATGGGGCAATTCCCAATGAGATATTTAGGGGTTGCCATTTTCTCAGGTAGGGGTGAAATCATGGTATTTTGATGACTTGTTGTTTAAAATTTCAAGAAAAATTGAGGGTTGGAAGATGAGGTATCTGTCTGCGGGTGCCAGATTACTTCTGATTAAACATGTGTTTTCAAGTTTGCCAGTGCATTTACTATCGGTCTTACCAGTGCCCAAGCAAATATTTGGGAAGATTAACAGACTTTTTAGTACGTTTTTCTGGAGTTCGTCGGAAGGAAGGCCAAAGAGGAAATGGGTGAGTTGGGACTCAGTTTGCAGGCCTATGGATGAAGGAGGCGTGGGGATCAGAAATATTATGGATGTCTATAGCTCCCTTCAATCCAAATTTGCTTGGAAATTCCTCTCAGAGGATACCTTATGGTCTCGTTTCTTTAAAGCCAAGTATGTGAAGAATCAACATATTTCTCTTGTGGATTCTTCTAAAGGATCTAGATTTTGGAAAATGCTTATTAAATCAGTTCCTCTGATTGTTGAAAAATATGTCTGGCGTGTGAAAGAAGGGAATCTATCGTTTTGGCGGGATAAGTGGATGGATACTGGTCCTATATGTCAAACTGTTCAGATTACTGATTTGCCGTTCTTAAAAATAAAGGATTGCATGGTTGAGCATAGTTGGGATGTGGACTTGGTCGTTCAGCTCGTGGGTCAAGAGGTTGCTGACGATATTTTCTCTCGGGTTGATGGCACTAAAATAGGGAGAGATCGTTTAATATGGCTTGGTAGTAGAGATGAGCGATTTTCAACAAAAAGTGTTTGGGACTGGCTTCGTGTTTCGGTTCCGAAACACACATGGCGGACTGGATTTGACACTCTGCTTTACCTAAGAATTTTCTGTTGTGTTGTGGAAAGCGATGACAAATAGTCTGAGTGTGGACGAACGGATAAGGCGTATTGGTATTTCTTTAGTCTCAAAATGTGAGTACTGTCCTCAAGGCGGCTTTGAGGACCTGGATCATGTGCTTTACAGTGGCAAGGTTGCGGCTAAACTATGGCAACTATGCTCTAGTTTACTAGGTGTTCCTAATGTGGCTAATCGATCTTAGTTGGTAATTGTTGAAGCTTGGTTTCGAAGAACCAAAAAATCCACAAAGGTTGGTAACTTGATTGGGTTGACTCCTTGTATTATTATTTGGAATCTATGGATGTAGAGGTGTTCAGCTCGTATGGAAGGACGAAAAGATTACTTTAATGTTTTGTGGAGGAAGGTTAAATACTGGATCCATTGGGTTGGTTTGAGACTTAGGGATTCAGGTAATTTGCATCATTGTGATCAAACGATTCTTAAAGACTTAAATTTGTCGGCTGTTTCTCTGTCGAAAAGCAAGTTCATTGCAGTGTCTTGGAAGAAGCCGGAGCTGGGTTGGTTCAAATTAAATACGGATCATAGTAGTTTGGAGAATCCGGGGGAGTCGGGTGCTGGGGGGCTGATTAGAGACCCTAAAGGAAATCTGGTTGTTGCTTTTTCAGCATATATTGGTATTGGTTCTATTAATAAAGCTAAATTATTGGTTGTTCTCTTTGGATTGCGAAAATGCAAGGTTATGGGTTTACGTAATATTGTTGTTGATCTAGACTCTTCTCTGATTGTGAATTGGTTAGAGAAAGGTAGTTGTGGGGTTTGGTACTTGGAGGATTTTTGGGAGGAAATTCTTCTTCTCATCAATGGCTTGAATATTTGGTTTAACCATGTTTTTAGAGAGGGTAACTAAGCTGCGGACTGGCTTAGTAAATGTGGTAGTGTTGGGATTACGCAGGATTATAATTCGAATAATATTCCTAAGGACCTTGAAGGTATTTTATGGGTGGATAAATGTGGTTTACTTTGCTTTAGAATAAGATAAGTTGTGTTCTTTTATTAATGGGATAGTGGTTATTTGTAATTCCTGTAGATGTTGGATGTTACCACGGTATTCCTCCGCCATAAGTGAGGTTGTTCTAAAAAATTTGGGCCGGGATCACTATTGGACATGTGATCTCGTCTTTTATTAATAATAATAATAAAAAAAAAATCCACTACATGGCATGTGTGTGTAGATTAATCCTTAATCTACAACGGTACAATTTTTACTATAAAGAAAGTCTTTAACAATGCAACGGTAACATTAGATCCTTTAGGAAATTCTATAATACAAAGGAGAAGGTAATCTAGGTAATCTTTTCTTGTAGCAGGTCCATACGTTCACATTAGCATTGAACATTATCTTCAACGGTAGCTTGAGCACATAAAGAAATATCTTCACAAATCCATACCAGAAATGGTATTACTTCACACGGCTACACCATATAGAATATCTAGGTCCATCAATTATGGAATATCTTCAACACTCTCTTCAATGGTTGTCCCACACGTCACACATAATTAATCTCTTCTCCATAATTTTTGGTGAAGCTCAATATAAAATAGAATCTTATAATTCTTTGGCTTTATCAAAGAGGAGGTAGGTAAAATATATTTTTCCGTAAAAAGAATAATAATTTATCAATTAACACATCATTCTAAAATCACACTTAACCAATAACTATTGATTGTTTATCATTTTTGTTAAAGCATCCAAAGTGATCGAACCCAATAATTGAGTACTGCAGAAATCATTTAGCCAGAATTAGTTGAATTCCTGCTGTGAATACAAAACAGTTCCAAAATTAATTTGCAGTACTAATTTTTCTCTACCCATT
Organism: Betula pendula; assembly: GCA_900184695.1. Lineage (NCBI taxonomy): Eukaryota > Viridiplantae > Streptophyta > Magnoliopsida > Fagales > Betulaceae > Betula > Betula pendula. Next base: position 196,409 of record FXXK01000907.1, read on the forward strand.
CTGGATGGTAATTTTCTTAGTTTCCAATCAAAAGGGCTGAAAGTAGGGTCTATCTTACAAATCTCCCAGATGCCTATAATTAGTTAATAATGATGGAATTGGCTAACTAAATGACCACCATTTTCAGTTTACGGTTTTGATAAAAAGAAATAATTTTTCAATATTGAAGTTATTTTTTTGTTAAATTAAAAATATTTTTTCGTTTTATCATTATTTTCGGTTGCACTAAGCACAAAAAGTTTCAAAAAATATGGCAGTTGAGGTTTCGCAAATTGACACTTGGCTACAATTTGTACCAACCTTTTTTAAGACAACAGCTGCATGGGACATCTGCAGATTTTTTCCCAAACCTGAAACTACTACTATGAGAAACAAAATTATGATGTTGGTTGTCTAATCATTACTCGTGAATTCAACGACCATTAGGGATATCTTACTTTTTGTTTTGTTGGTTTACGAATCGATCGTACTCATTTCTCTTTATAAATACTTTAACCGCGGCTTAATTAACTTGTACTGTGTAAAGTTCTTTAACCAAACATAGAAGTTTTCATTGGATAATAGTACTTATCTAGAAAAGCATCATATGGTATTTTTAAGGAAAAAAAAATACAAAATTAGTCATGTGGCCTACTTGATTTGCTATAAAGTCTTTATAGCATCAAAATGCTGTGAGAGGTTCTTGAAGTATACACAAATAATAAAATTAACCCTTGTTCTCAAATTTTATAAAAAATTTGACAAATTTTGTTAGTGTATTACGTTAGATATTCAATAAAATTAAGACATGTGTCACTTATAATAAAAAAAATAAAAAAATATATAAAAGCTATCTTTGAGAATTGTGAGTCAATCTAACATCAATATCTTTGAGAATTGGACCACAATCGAATCCATTCGACTGAATGTATCTTTAAGAACTCAACAATATATTAAATTATTGTAAGCTAATGGATCTCAAATTCTGATATGAATAAGTTTCTACGTACCCATTGCCCTTTCAATTGAAGACTATTAATGATTAACCACAAGGTCAATTCTGTTAAATCATTCTTGTTCAAAAAATTTAAATTGATAGGAAAATATTTAATTAATATTTTAACAAATTCTTTAATGACCCTCTTAGAATAAATAAGAATAATTTCTATTGTTCAAACTTGAGGTCATAACGAATAGTCTCAAAATGCTTCTCGACTAATTAAACTAATATACGCACATATTTCGATCCGTTAGTTAACTTCAAAATTTTGTTGTTATTTATCACTTCCTCACTTTCGTAATTATGTCAAATTTTAGATTAAAATATATGGTTCCTGACTGCCTTACCCTAACTTAGGTAAAGGCTTTGTATTTATAGAACATTTCAGTTACGAAAGATGTTGATGTATTGGGTATTTATATGTCGTTGTGAAAGCTGTTTAGACATAAACTATACAACAAAGTTAGGTTTGGCTTGTTGAGCAGTGTGCTTACCTTATCCTGGATCCTCTGTTTGTAGGATCCTCGGTTTGTTCTGTACAACAAAATAGCCTTTGTTGTATACTTTATTAAAAAATAAGACAACTTTCCAAACTTTGCTTTTCAATGACCAATACCAAACTCAGAGGCGTATTTTTCATGCTAGCTGTATCTTTTGTGCTGAGTGACAGATTTGTTGGTGGAAGAAGCATTGACACCATGGAAGGCAAAGAGTTAGCTAAGCATAAAGGAACTGTCAAAACTATTGAGGTCATAATCAATATTTCTTTTTCTACTTCTTTTCCGTGGCTATATATTTCTGGACAATTTTTTGGCTTGCTTATGGATGGTCTGGGAATTGAAATCTTTGCAGGGTAAGAACGGTGACATGATTGACTGTGTAGATATCTATCAACAACCTGCTTTCGACCATCCATTACTCAAAGATCATATTATACAGGTTTCTTTTTTATTTTTTCCTAATTAGTACTCCGTTGATGTTTTTCCTAATTATGATGGGTAAATTGTAATTTGTTTGTGATTAATTAATCAGATGGAACCCAATTCCATTCCAAAGCTAACAAACAAACTCTACGATACCGAGATGTTTCACGGTTGGCTTGAGGATGCACAATGCCCGGAAGGAACAATCCCAATTAGACATGTCCGAGAGGGTGAATGTCATGCACACCGTACTGTACCCCCACTTTCGCGTCGGAAAGATCTTAATTTCAACAACGATTCTGAGACGAAAGGTCATGAGGTATATCATATTATCATTTTTTGATTTAAAATTCCTTAAACTAATTTCAAATTAGGTTTGTTCGATTTATTGATCAATTTTTTTTTGTTCTCTTTTTTTGCATGTGAATTATATTTGAAATTAGTACGCGAAAGTTGATATGGGTCCTGGCGACTTCTATGGAACACATGCAACAATTAACATATGGCAGCCTGTGACATTAAGTGGGGACTTTAGCCTTGCTCAAATATGGATTACAGCAGGTCCCCCTGAGGAATTAAACACCATTGAAGTTGGATGGCAGGTAAGCTTGTTGACCAAAAATGTAACATAGGAATCAAGCATTTGGAGAATATATAATTTCTCACCAAAAATTAATTAATGAATTTCATGGTTCCATGCAGGTTGCTTCTGGTAAAGTGAAAGCCGAGTTTTTCATATTCTGGACTGTAAGTGCTGTTTGATTAATTAATATATTGTTAATTATAAGCTTGTTCTAATTAACTTACTAATTAATTAACCAATTAAGCTATTATATATATGTGGTTGTAAAGCGTGATGCGTACGAAAAAACTGGGTGCTACAATCTTGACTGTCCTGGTTTCGTGCAAGTAAACAAGGATTTTGTATTTGGTACTCCCATAGAGTCTGTTTCAACATACGGGTCGACGCAACAGGATATAGGAGTAACCGTACACAAGGTACGTAATAATTATATTTGTTGACATGCATGCATATATGCAGTTTTAGCTGTACGTAAACTAGGTCTCTAATATAATTCAGTAATTAATTAATTATATGCATGATTCAGGCTCAGGGAAAGTGGTGGCTACAATTTGATGATAAGGTAGTTGGATACTGGCCTGAGTCCATCTTCACACATATAGCAAGCAAGGCTAACACACTCGGCTTTGGTGGAGAGATTTTCGACAAGTTGCAAAATGGTCATCACACGCCAACTGATATGGGGAGTGGGCATTTAGCGGAAGAAGGCTATGGAAAAGCAAGTTATTTTCGCAATATTCAATACGTAGATGCCAATGGCAAATTCAATGACGTTGGTCAGCAATTGAGACCATATGTGACAAAATCCTCGTGCTATGATATAAGTATTAATGCAGGCAATGGAGGCAATGGAACCGGATTCTATTTTGGGGGTCCCGGGTATTCAGAACAATGTCCTTAGAAGGGAAAGACGAAAAAGTCCTGATTTAAGATATCATCACAAACTTTTCCCTTTCCCCCCTTCCCCCCTTATTGAATAAAAAATAATAATAATAATAATAAAATATATATATATCATCAGAAACTGTACGTGCCGTACGTCCAATTGTTTTGTAAATAATTAATATATGTCCTCATGAATGAGATGAGATTTGGTCAATATTCCCCCAGTTTTTGTTGCTTATACGTACGTACCTAAATGTCATATGAAGAGACAAAAGCAAAAATTAATGCCGTCATTATTTATTTATTTATTTATTATTATTTTTATTATTTATTATTTTTTTAAATTGTGATTGTTAATTTTCTTTTCGTTACAAGTTATTTTATTTCATACTCTAACAATATTTAGGAAAGATTCTCGTACAAACATCACTTTAAATGTGGCATGCGTATGTACACTAGAAGTTCGAACATCCATCAAACAAAATTCTCCTGAAATTGATACAGGGAGGTGCATGTGCCTCCCATTATCTGATGTGAAAAAGTTAATGTCTATCCGACAAAAATGCTAACAATATCTGCACCAAAGTTACAATCCGAGCTAATTTTTTTTTTTTTGAAGTGGGCTTTTAAGCCACAAAATCAACAACCTGATCCTTGCTCAGCAAGTACAATAGCATGAAGAAAATTGAGATATGATCCCTGCAAGATATAATCAAGGGACTGAAAAATAGCAGCTTTGGCCAATAGATGGGCGGCTTCATTGGCTTCACGCCTAGTATGGGAGACACACCAAGCTGAACTGCCGTTGAGTAGAGACCGGGTATCGTCAATAATTTGACCATACCGGCTCCAACACGACACTGACTGATTAAGAGCTTGAACGACCTCAAGAGCATCTCCCTCCAGGTGTATTCTTGAGAAGCCAAGATCGACGCAACATTTGACTGCCTTCCACAAAGCCATAGCTTCAGCTACAGTGGGATCTACAATAAAATCCACAGAGTGACACATGGCAACCAGTACCGATCCCTCCATATCCCTCACTATCAGGCCCACACCCATCCGATTCGACATGAGATCCACGGCAGCATCCCAATTTGCTTTTACCATTCCCCCTGTAGGATTCTGCCAAAACAGCCGTGAGGAAGAAGAGGATACGGTCCCCTGAGTTTCAGCTAGTGATACTGCTTCTCGAAATTCTGTTAACGACGCAGCCCCTTGCTGATAGAGCTGGACTGGAGATTGAAACTTACCCTCAAAAATGAAAGAGTTCCGACGGAGCCACATGCGTCTCGCTAGGGAAGAGACCAATTCCATATCGACAACTTCCAGTGCCTCCATTAGCTGTTCCAGCAACTGGAAGCCAGTTGTAGCCGAGAGGGATAATTTTTGTATTCGGTTGGAGCATTCCATACAGACTGCCACCGCCGATTCACAACTCCAAAGGATATGTTCAGTGGTTTCGGGGAAAAGACCACATATAGGGCAAAGAGGGTCCTGGATAATCCCCCGCTTGGATAAATTTTCTCTTGTAGGAAGAGAATTGGTACAAACACGCCACAAAAAAGATCGGACCACCCCTGGGACTTGTAAACCCCATATCTGTTTCCAAATCTTGCTAGACAAACTTGATGTTGAGCTCTCCCCTGAGGCTCGGGACTTGATTTCCTTGCATAGGAGATATGCGCTCTTCACAGAGAAGAGACCGTTTGAATTACCCCACCAAATCAGGCGGTCGGGATTCCCAGTAGGACTCAAAGGTATGCTGCATATTCGATTTGCTTCCTCTGGGCTAAAGATATTGTGAATTAAAAGAGTCTTCCACCAGTGTGATTCACCATCTATCAGATCACTAACACGAGCATGAGATGGCAAAACACTGACCGGGGATTGGACTCGGAAAGAGGTCGGACATGGGATCCATTTATCCTTCCAAATTTTGATGGACTGTCCATTCCCCACCCTCCAAATTAAGCCTTCTAGAAGAAGAGCCCGTGACTGGAAAATACTCCTCCAAGCGAAAGAAGGACGATTTCCCAGAGAGGCTTCCAAGAAACCCTGCTGCGGATGGTATTTTTCCTTCATAATCTTGGCCACTAGAGAATCAGGTTGATGAAGGAGGCGCCACCCTTGCTTAGCGAGCATAGCCAAATTAAAACATTCCAGATCCCGGAATCCCATACCACCTTTTTGTTTAGCCCTGCCCATTCTATCCCAACTCACCCAAGTCATCTTTTGCTTATTATCCTTTGATCCCCAATAAAAATTATTCATCAAGGCATTAAGTTCCCGACACAAAGCTTTGGGGAGCTGGAAGACACTCATAGAATAGGTAGGGATAGCTTGGATGACAGCTTTAAGAAGAATCTCCTTGCCCGATTGTGAAAAGAATTTTTCCTTCCACCCACTCAATTTAGCTCGGACACGTCCAACAATACCAGAAAAAGATCGGATCTTAGCCCGCCCCACAATCGCCGGTAGTCCCAAATACTTGTCATATCCCTTGGACAAGGAGACACCCGGAATGGAGAATAAATGAGAGCGAAACGCCTGATTGGTATTCCGACTGAAGAAAATATATGTCTTTTCCCTATTGATCTTTTGTCCCGAGGCACCTTTATAGACTTCCAAAATATCATGAATGGTACACCACTCGGAGAAAGTAGCCCGACAGAATAACAAACTATCATCTGCAAAAAAGAGATGACTCAGTCGAGAGCCTCCAGTAGCAATAGGCAAACCCGTAATTCTCCCTCCCTGTTCAGCTGAGGAAATGAGAGAACTCAGGCCTTCGGCACACAGAAGAAATAAATACGGTGAGAGAGGATCCCCTTGTCGAAGACCCCTTTTCGGTATAATGCGTCCTTGGGGAGATCCATTAACCAGAACCGAATAACTAACAGTGCGAACACAAGTCATAATGAGGAATACCCAACGATCCGCAAAGCCCAATTTTCTCATAATAGCTTCAAGATAATCCCATTCAACACGATCATAGGCTTTGCTCATGTCGAGCTTAAGAGCCATGAAGCCCTTTTTGCCTTTGAGACGTGTGTCCATCGTATGAAGAGCCTCATAGGCCACCAGGATATTATCCGAAATGAGGCGACCGGGGATAAAAGCGCTTTGGTATTGAGAAATGATGGAAGGTAAAATCTGTTTCATACGGTTAGCCAAAATCTTTGCAATAATCTTATACAACACATTGCATAGACTAATCGGGCGAAAATCAGAGACTTTGGTAGCATGAGAAACCTTAGGAATCAGAGCGATGTAGGTAGAATTGAGATTAGCATAAAAAATACTTGAATTCAAAAAATTGAAGACTGCTGCCCTAACCTCTCTGCCAACCGTTGCCCAATGCTTTTGGTAAAAACATGCCGAAAAACCATCCGGACCCAGGGACTTTAAAGGGTGCATTTGAGAAATAACACTGTCCACTTCCTCCCCCGTAAAGGCTCTCAGCAAAGAATGGTTCATGACAGCAGACACCTTAGGATGCACATCTTCTAGGCTTGCCCCAATACCAGTAGGAGAGGTCGAAGTGAACAAGGATTGAAAATACCTCACAAAAGCCCCATCAATGTCTTCTTGTTTAGACCAAAGATGACCTTCCTCATCAGTAATCCTGGCAATGTGGTTATTTTGACGGTGTTGGGAAGCCCAAGCGTGGAAATACTTGGTATTGCGATCCCCCTCCCTAAACCAACTCCTTTTCGCACGTTGTTTCCATTTCAAATCCTCCACGTCCAACAAATGAGAAATTTCCCCTTGTAACGACATTATACGAGCTTGGTTACCCGCGTCTTCATCCCTTTGAAGAGCTTCTAACAGCTTTGTTTTGTCTTTGAAGGTAATTATGCTCAACTAAGTTTATTGTATGATGTTATTATGTGATCAAGTGGGAGTTGATGGTTTAGGGATGATCACACCATAACAAGTGTGGTCATCCACACACCAAAATAACTCTCATAGAAGGTGATAACTTTCATGGAGTTTATCTTAAAGTGAAACAATGCAACTCTTTGTGAAGAGTTGCAACTCTTCTCTAAGAGTTACAACCCTTCATCAAGAGGTGCACTGCACCCTATATAAAGGGTGATGGTCAGAGACAAAAATAATACAATTGTCTCGTAGTTTTTCTCTCTGTCTTTTTCACTTTGTCTCCATAGGATTTCCACCCTTACGGGAATTCTTCCAACGATCAAGACATAATTAGATTATTTCTTCAAGTATATAACCTTTACTTTAGAAATAAGTGGTTAGTGAAAGACCTCTTCATGTACAAACTTTCTAGCTTCATCCAAAGTCTAGCAGTAGTCTCTTCATTAGTGACTTTTCTCAAAACTCCATCTAAAAGACACAAAAATATTGGACTGTGGGCTTTTTCGTCAAGTTCTACAATTTTCTCCTTTGATGATGTTGATGGCGCCTAGCCATCCAAAATTTTCACCAAACCTTATTGTTGCAACAAAGCATGAATATTGATGCGCCAAAGTCTGAAATTATTTTGACCATCAAACTTTTATACTTCAAATTTTGCAGTAGCCATCCTACAAAATAAAGAACCCAAGTTCTCATACCAGTTTGTTGTGACAAAACGAATTTAGGGTCCCAAAAGAAGCAGAATAACAAATTTAACAATCATACAAGACACCAAAATTTAAGTGGTTCAGCTTAAAAAACAGACATTCACTAACAGGGACTATCTAGATGAAATTCACTATTAAAAGATGGAGTACAAAGCGTAATAGAGAGAAAATCACTAAAAATCCAAAGCCCCAATACACTAAAATCTAACCCTCATTAAAAAAAAAAAAGAAAAAGAAAAGAAAAGAAAAGAAGAAGAAAAAGAAGATAGAAAAAGAACCAACAAAAGAGAAAACTCTATTTTTCTCTAAGTGTCGTGCAGCACCCCAAACTGTGAGAAAACACAAGTGAAAGACTACTGAAGCTATACGGCTCTCTCTCAATGCATTGTGCATTTTCTCTGTCGGAAGTCGCACACTCCACCCAAAGGGCAGAATAGCTACTCCTTATATAACAACTCAAAGTCAACTATATGAGAAAACCAATCCGTGTGGGAGAAGGAAAGTGCAACCGAGAACTCCTAATTTGAGTACTTACATTAAAAAAAAAAAAAACTTCTGATTTGAGTAAAAAAACAATTGGCTGAATTCCAACACCAACGACAAAACACAGCTAGGCCCCACTGTCACTTCTTTCTTTCTCTCTCACTCATTAACACATCCATGTTCCTACCCAAGGCATTTTTCCCTCCACACAAATCTGCTCTCCCGCCTCTCTCTCTCTCTCTCTCACACTCGTTCTCTCTCACGCATCATCTTCTCCACTGCTCAAACAAAATCGTCCCTCTTGCAACCTAATAACATTAGACAATCAGGGAGAAGAAAAAAAAAACTTGAGGTAATCTCCTCCTCCTTCTCTTGTCTCTCGTCTCTCTCTCTCTCTCTAATCACCTTTCTTTCTTTCTGTCCCTTCTTTTCTTTCTCGCACAAGCCTCGCCCAAAACCAACGGCACCTTTGCCCACAATCCAGTGACCCACTACCAACACTATCCACAAACACACCACCACAGAACAAGAGCTTCCTTTGCTCAAGACCCACAATGCCTCGACCGCCGGTGCATACACGTACGCCATTGTGATTTTTATTTGTGTTTGCGATTTGTTGATTTCGTCTACAATGGCGATTTGAGATTTGTTGATTTCATCGTGTTTTACGATTTTTTTGCATTTTGAAATTGCGATTTGTATTTTTCTGAATCATTGTGAGTGTAAAACCATCAGATAAGAAAATCGTTTGTGATGGTGGGAGGCGTTGGTGATGTTGGGTTTGTGTGAATGAGAGCAACACACTTGATGTGGTTCATTATCATGGCCATGAGTTTGATTTAATTGGGGTTTTAGATACTGAGAGAGTTTTTGGTTCGATGAGAGAGCAATTGGGTGGATTTTTGCAGTGTTCTGCTGCGGGCCATTTGGTGTTTTTGTTGAAAATGAGGTTTTAACCAAAATAATAAAAAAAAAAATAAAATAATTATTTTAATAAAATAAAAAAGAAGTTTAGATAAGTTGATGGATGTAGCTCATGAAAAGTATTTAATTAAACTAGCAAAAGTGAGTTTTAGTTAGCTATTTTGGTTAAAAATGTACATAAGCCAATGGGAGTGATGCGGAAGTCTAGCACAAAATGCAAGCACCTCAAGAACACAGCCAAGTCTATGTGCCGAGCGGTGGCTCTCTCTTTTAACTCTCTGACGTTCGCGCTTTTTCAGGCCATTGTGCTCTTTGAATTAGCAGGGAGTTGTGCTCTTTTTCAATCATGCAAGCGCGCTTTTCTAATAGAAAAACCAGTACAACCTCTTCAAGAGATATAGCTTGCAAGAAGAGCATAAGATTAAAGATTACTTGAGCCCAGAATCTCGAGTCAAAAAAGTGAAACAAGAACTCCGAGAATTGAGAGAGAAAATATTCAAGATTTCGAGATTGAAGTCATGTTCTAGCTGAAGATAAGTAAGGATGTTAAGTCGACGCTACATTAAGGCCCCATTTGTTTCAACATAAAAATGATTTTCAAAAATGATTTTTCGTGTTTTTCAGTATTTGGTGAGGCGAAAAATAATAGTCAACGGAAACCAATTTTAGTTTGAATGAAAATCTTCTTTAATTTCCGTAAAATAGTTTTCACTTTTTAAATCCGAAAATCATTTTTTCGAGTTTAAGCTTCTCATTTTCAAATCTCCGGACCATAGCCAAAACACCACCAAACATCGCCAGGACCCGACTAAGATATCACCAAGACCCAATAGGGACCTCGTCAAGATCCCAATGAGATATCGCTGGGACCCCACCAGGACACCACTGGGACTCGCTCGGGACCCTGCCGAGAACCGATCGTGACCCGCCGGGACATGATCAGGACATCACCAGGACCCTACTGGGACATTGCTAGGACCTGGTCGGGACCTTGCTTGTACCCGGTTGGGATATCACCAGGACCAAATTGGGACACTGCTGGGATCCGATCGGGTCCCCGCCTTGACTCGGTCGGGACCTGGTCGCCAACCAGGTCTCAGCGGGGTCGAGAATAGGTTCCGGCGATGATGCAACGAAAGTCTAGCGTTGGTTTGTCTATGGTCAGAGGATTTTATTAATATAATATATTAATAAAATTATATTAATATTTTTAAGTTGTGAATAAAAATTAATTTTTATAGGTTAATATGATTGATTGAAAATATAAAAAAATATTTGTGATTTTCTGTACGCACCAAATGCCGAAAAATGTTTTTGGCAGAAAATATTTTTCTGATCTTACGGAAATCATTTTACGCCGAAACAAACGGAGCCTAAGAGAAAAGTGTAATTATACTGCCCCAAAAAATTAACTAACGAGTAGGTAAAGGCTTTGTATTTATAGAATATTGAGTTAGAAAGGATAATGATGTACTGATTATTTATAGGGACAACTTCACAAAGCCCCGCCGAACTTACACGCGATTTGAATAACTTCTCAATGTTTGATTTCTCTCAATTTGATCCCTCAAACTTTCAATATATTTCATTCATCCCCCATCCGTTAGGATTTTTCGTTAAATCCTAATGAAATGGTGCAAAAATGATTATTTTAGATTTTTTTTATAATTTTTTGTTTTGTTTAAAATACCGGAGTATTTTGGGGATTTCAACAAGGTTTGACAGTAAAAACAGACAAAGGGTGATGAAATGAGACAAATTGAAAGTATGAAGGACTAAAATGAGAGAAATCAAATATTAAAGATTATTCAAATCACTTGAAAGTTTGTGAGACTTTTGTAAAATTTCCCCTTATTTATATATATTTGTGAATGCCGTTTACATATGCATGGTATAGTTACAACGAACTCATCTTTGGCTTGTTACAGTAGTTTTTTCTTTGATGGCCAAAGAGAAATAATTTTTCGATCTGTGCTTATCTTGCTCTGGTTCCCCAGTTTGTTCTTTGATGGCCAAACTGTTGAAGTTTATATACGGAGTCAATGAAATGAATGCATATTTTTGAGAAAAGCAATAGATTACGTCAACCGAAACAAACGGTTGAAGTTTGTAGCCTTGTAGGCCTAAATTATGTGCATAAAAAAAATAAAATAATGGTAAAATTAAAAAAAATTAAAAAAAAAAATCTAAAAAATCTAAAAAATACATTAACAACGATATATATTTCAATTTGAATATTATTTAATTCATGAATCAAAAGCACATATGAACTTGACTGAAATCACCTAACGGTAAAATATATTTTTCCGTAAAAAGAATAATAGTTTATCAATTAACGCATCATTCTAAAATCACACTTAACAAATAAATATTGATTGTTTATCATTTTCGTTAAAGCATCCAAAGTGATCGAACCCAATAATTAGTTGAATTCCTGGCCTGCTGTGAATACAAAACAGTTCCAAAATTAATTTGCAGTAATTTGTCTCTAGTACCCATTCTGTATATTAATCTTCTGAGTTTCCAATCAAAAGGGCTGAAAGTTGGGTATATCTTACAAATCTCCCCGATGCCTATAATTAGTTAATAATGATGGAGTTGGCCAACTAAATGACCATCATTTTGAATTTATGGTTTTGAAAAACAGAAGTAATTTTTCCAAGGTTAAAGTAATTTTTTTAGTCAAATCAAAAATATTTTTTCGTTTTACTATTATTTTCAGTTGTACCAAACAAAAAAAAAATACAAATAATATTTTCTAAAAAAATATGGCAGTTGAGGTTTTGCAAATTGACACGGCTTCAATTTGTACCAACCTTTTTTAAGACAGCAGCTGGGGCATCTGCAGTATTTTTCCCAAACCTGAAACTACTATTATGAGAAACAAAATTATAATGTTGATTGTCTAATCATTACTCGTAAATTCAACGACCAATAGGGATATCTTCCTTTTTGTCTTGTTGGTTTACGAATCGATCGTACTCATTTCTCTTTATAAATACTTTAACCGCGGCTAAATTAGCTTGTACTTTGTAAAGTTCTTTAATCAAACATAGAAGTTTCCATTGGATAATAGTACTTATCTAGAAAAGCATCATATGGTATTTTTAAGGAAAAAAAAAAAAAAATACAAAATTAGTCATGTGGCCTACTTGATTTGCAATAAAGTCTTTATAGTATCAAAATGTTTTTTTTTTTTTGAAGTGAAAGATAGTTGTATTTCATCAAATCAGAGAATCTTGCTCAGCAAGTACAATGCTATGAATAAAATTGGGATAAGAATCCCTCCAAACATAGTTCAAGGACTAATTTACCGCGGCTTTGGCAAGCTGATGAGCAGCTTCATTAGCTTCTCTTTTAGTATGAGTCACTGACCAGTCAGAAATGCCATTAAGGCTACTGAGTGAGGCCTCAATCAAAGGTCCATAACGGCTTCGACAGGACCCCCTCTTTTGCAAAGCTTGGACTATCTCCTTTGCATCCCCCTCAAGATGGAGACGCTGTATATTCAATTCCAGACACAAAGTTACTGCCTTCCATAGAGCAGTTGCCTCAGCCACAGCAGGATCTGTAATATAGGGAACTGTGGAACACATAGCTGCCACCACAGTCCCTACTGCATCTCGGATAATAACCCCCACACCCATACACTTACCCAGTCCATCAATCCCAATTTGTTTTAAAAAAACCAGCAAAAGGTTTCTGCCAGATAGTAATATCTCGTGTAGGGGGAGTACCTCTGTTGGGTTCAGCATCATGGGTTAAACGTCGAAATTCTTCCAAAGCATCAAAGCTCTGCCGAAAAAGTTGAAAAGGAGAAGAAAAGGGACCACCAAAAATTACTGAATTTCGACGGAGCCATAGCCTACGGAAAAGAAACAGAACAAGCTCCAATTCCCCATCATCCAGCAGGGCCATCAATTTTTGAATTAGTTGGAAGCCGTCAGTCTCCATGATAGAGAGCTTTTGAATACGCCGTGATCCTTCCATCCAAACCGAAGATGCCGCAGAACAACTCCAAACTACATGAACAATGGTTTCCGGTTCGACCCCACAAATTTCGTAAAAAACTTGACAAATTTTATTAGTGTGCTACGTTAAAATTAATAAAATTAAGACATGTATCACTTATAATAAAAAATGTAAAAATATATAAAAGTTAACTTTAAGAATTGTGTTTCAATCTAACATCAATATCTTTGAGAATTGGACCATAGTCGAATCGAATCTTTGAGGACACAACAATATATTAAATTATTGTAAGCTAATATTGGATCTCAAATTCTGAAATGAATAAGTTTCTACGTACCCATTGCCCTATCAATTGAAGACTATTTATGAGTAACCACAAGGTCAATTCTGTTAAATCATACTTGTTCAAAAAATTTAAGTTGATAGGAAAATATTTAATTAATATTTTGTGGTTATTTATCACTTCCTCACGCTTGTTCAAGCTAATTATGTAAAATTTTGGATTAAAATTGAATGGTTCCTGACCATCTTACCCTAACTTAGGTAAAGCCTTTGTATTTATAGAATATTCAGTTACGAAAGATATTGATGTATTGATAGAGTAATTATATGTTGTTGTGAAAGCTGTTTACACATAAACTATACAACAAAGTCAGGTTTGGTTTGTAGGATCCTCGGTTTGTTCTGTACGACAAAATAGCCTTTGTTGTATAGTTTATTAAAAAATAAGACAAGTTTCCAAAATTTGTTTTCAATGGCCAATACCAAACTCAGAGGCATATTTTTCTTGCTAGCCGTATTTTTTGTGCTGAGTGATAGATTTGTTGGTGGAAGAATCATTGGCACCATGGAAGGCAAAGAGTTAGCTAAGCATAAAGGAACTGTCAAAACTATTGAGGTCATAATCAATATTTCTTTTTCTATTTCTTTTCCATGGCTATATATTTTTGGACAATTTTTGGCTTGCTTATCGATGGTCTAGGAATTGAAATCTTTGCAGGGTAAGAATGGTGACATGATTGATTGTGTAGATATTTATCAACAACCTGCTTTTGACCATCCATTACTCAAGGATCATATTATACAGGTTTCTTTTTTCCTAATTAGTACCCCATTGATGATTTTCCTAATTATGATCGATGGGCAAATTGTAATTTGTTTGTGGTTAATTAATCAGATGGAACCCAATTCCATTCCAAAGCTAACAAACCAACTCTACGATACCGAGTTGTTTCATGGTTGGCTTGAGCATGGACAATGCCCAGAAGGAACAATTCCAATTAGACATGCCCGAGAGGGTGAATGTCATGCACACCGTACTGTACCCCCACTTGCACGTCGGAAAGATCTTAATGTCCACGTTAATTATAATGCGAAAGGTCATGAGGTATATCATATTATCATTTTTTGATTTAAAATTTCTTAAACTATTTTCAAATTAGGTTTCTTCGATTTGTTGATCAATTTTTTTTTTTTTTTTTGGTTCTCTTTTTTGCATGTGAATTATATTTGAAATTAGTATGCGACAGCTGATCTGAGTTCTGGCGACTACTATGGAGCACATGCAAAAATTAACGTATGGCAACCTTTGACAATGAATGGGGAAGTTAGCATTAGTCAAATATGGATTATAGCAGGTTCTGAAGTAGACCTAAACACCATTGAAGCTGGATGGAAGGTAAGCTTGTCGACCAAAAATGTAACATGCGAATCAAGCATTTGGAGAATGTATAATTTCCCACCAAAAATTAATTAATTAATTTCATGGTTCCATGCAGGTTGATACTAGAAACGGGAAACCCAAGTTCTTCATATACTGGACTGTAAGTTTGATTAATTAATATATTGTTATAAGCTTGTTCTAATTAACTAATTAATTAACCAAGCTATTATATATATGTGGTTAATTAATTGTAAAGGGTGACGGGTACGCAAACACTGGGTGCTTCAATCTTGACTGTCCTGGTTTCGTGCAAGTAAACAAGCAATTTGTATTTGGTACTCCCCTAGAGCCTGTTTCAACCTACGGGTCGGCACAATACGATATAGGCATAACCGTACACAAGGTACGTAATAATTATATTTCTTGACATGCATGCATGCAGGCAGTTTTAGTTGTACGTAAATTAGGCCTCTGATTCACTAATTAATTATATGATTCAGGCTGAGGGAAAATGGTGGCTACAATTTGATGATAAGGTAGTTGGATACTGGCCTCAGTCCATTTTCACACATTTAGCAAGCAAGGCTATAGAAGTCTCCTATGGTGGAGAGATTTTTGACTCGGCCCAAGAGGGTCATCACACGTCAACTCAAATGGGGAGTGGGCATTTTCCGGATGAAGGCTATGGAAAAGCAAGTTATTTTCGCAACATTCAATACGTAGATGTCAATGGCAAATTCAATGACGTTGGTCAGAATTTGGGACCATCTGAGACAAAATCCTCGTGCTATAGTACAGATATTAAAGGAGGCAATAATGGAACCGAATTCTATTTTGGGGGTCCTGGGTATTCAGCACAATGTCCTTAAAAAGGGAAGATGAAAAAGTGATAGTATTAGTACTAACTAATAAATCACATATTGGAGGGGTCAAAATGTCCTGAAATAGATATCACCACAAACTATACGTGTCGTACTATTGTGTTAGAATTAATTAATATATACCCTCATGAATGAGTTGAAATTTGGTCAATAATATTCTCCAAGTTTTTGTGCTTATACGTACCTAAATGTCATATGAAGATCATCAAAGGACAAAGACAAAAGCAAAAATTCATGTGGCCATTATTTATTATTTATTATTATTATTATTTATTTATTTTTTTCAAATTGTGATTGTTAATTTCCTTTTCGTTACAAGTTATTTTATTTCATACTCTAATAATTAGGGAAGATTCTCGATCGTACAAAAATCACTTTAAATGTGGCACGCGTACACTAGAAGTTCGAACGTCTATCAAACAAAATTCTTTGACATTGATACAAGGAGGTGCATGTGCCTCCCATTATCTAATGTGAAAAAGGTAATGTCATTATCCTACAAAAATACTAACAACATCTGCACCAAAGTTACAAATGGAGTTCATTGAAATCAATTATGAAGCACAATCTCACCTATTAAGAAGTTAATGTAGCTCTTAGCATCCATGTAATATCATATATATATATATGACAAGTGGTAATCTAAAATCTTAACAAATGCCCTTTTAAATATGTTTATGAAACAGCCTTGATCCAAACAGGATATTAAGAGAAAATAATCTTTTTGGGTACCCCATGGATCAAAATAAATACAAATAATTGCTAAGTGTTCCCTTATAATAAAATAGAAAGTTAGTAGAATTAGAAAGTGAGTTTGAATTTCCGTACTTTAAATTAGATCTACATGTCATCGTGTTGCAATCTATAGTAAGCCATTTTTTAGATTTAAAATAATACAACCATAAAGTGCCATGCTAATCCATCGTCTATAACTCATCAAGACGAAAAAAAAAAAAAAAGCATTGAGATAATTTCTCTAGCTTTTATCAACATAAAAATAAAAATATGACCACGTACAGGACAATTAAAAGGAAAGAGTTTGAATGCGATCCCAAAAACCGCTCTCGTTTCGTAGAGCTTTTCTGAAGAATTATTTTCTTCTTTCACCTTCCTCTTACTTTTCTTCCCCATCCTCTCTCTGAATCACTCTGATGGCCATCCCTCCACAGGACTATGATCAACTGATCTCCCGCACTCAGTATCTCAACTGGTTGGATCATCCTCCAATCCTCTCCCCGTCAGTCATCCCTCCGGACAAAAAACCTCCCTGTCTTCTAGCCGGAAAAGTTCACTCATTAGGCTATTTCCAAAGCAACTGTCCGAGAAACTCTCGTGAGTGCTTGGCAATTTCTGAAATCCTTATCTATGGAAGTTTTTGGGGATTCTATCTTTATTTTCACATTTGCAGATGAGTCTGACATGCAAAGAGTCCAAGACCTATCCCCCTGGAATATAAGAGGGCACCCACTCATCCTTAAACCATGGGATACCGGTATGTCTCTAAGTGAATTGGATTTCTCTGAAGGAATCTACTGGATCCAAGTGCATGATCTTCCACTTGATCTTATGACCCCTCAAAACGCTGAGATCATTGGCAACCATCTAGGGAAGTTTTTATGTACAGAAACTGAAGGTTCAACTGCCAACCAGAGGAAATCTTTTCTCCGTATCAAGGTGCTTCTCCCTCTTAGTAAT
This sequence comes from Betula pendula, assembly GCA_900184695.1. NCBI lineage: Eukaryota > Viridiplantae > Streptophyta > Magnoliopsida > Fagales > Betulaceae > Betula > Betula pendula. The sequence continues at coordinate 213,989 of FXXK01000907.1, forward strand.
CCTCTCATCACTGGTTTTAATCAGGAACGGAGTAACCGTCCTCCAGCTTGGGTTCATCTGAAATACGAACGGCTGTCTGATTTCTGTTTTAATTGTGGAAGACTGGGGCATGCACAAATCTACTGTCCAGCTACGGGTTATATACCATCTCCACCCCTTTTTGGTCCCAATTTAAGAGCCACTCCTCCTCCACCTTACAAAGTAGATCACCTCATTCTACCAGGAAAATCTGTCCCTTTTGCTTCCACAAACACTTCACCCCATTCAGCCCATTTTAGATCATCAGCTTCCTCTTCCTCTATCCCCCCCAAAGAACCCGGTGCAAGTTCTGAGTCCACTCTCCCTCCCACTACAGTAACTCGGACACCCCCCACTCTTGTCATCTCGAAATCTGTGTCTCAAGACATCCCACCCATGACTTCTGTGGCTCATCCGCAGAATCCCCTCATTACTCCCACTACTGCATTGATGAACCCTGCGACAACTGCCATTACCACCCACTCTCATCAACCCCCTGTCACCTCGTCCTGTTCCCCCCCCTTATGTGAAGCCTCTTCCCGCGCTCCGTTGCCTTTTTTCAAACCCTCACTTTTCAACCCCCCTTTTGCCACGTCAACTTCTTCGATTTCCAAATTTACCCCTCCAATTTTTAAATTTGTCATCACAGACATTGAAGATGTTTCGGAGGTTCTGTTGGCCCCTTCTTCCTGTCCCAACCCTGTTTTTCCTAGCTTAATATGGAAGAATCCCTCTCCCCCATCATCGCCTAAATTTCCCCCTCAACCTTCGAATCCCAAATCTATCTCAGTTACCCACAAATTCCCCAAATCCTCTATCAGGCGTCACAATCCTTATGAAGCCACTATCAGACATCAGAAGATCTTGGATCAGACTTTGGCCCCTAAAGGAGTTGCTACTCCTCTGCTCACAGATGGATCCACCGCATTTATGGATGAGGAAGAGGCGGGCGTGTCTTCGCCCCCCTCAGTTCCATGAAATTCCTTTCATGGAACTGTCGAGGATTTGCCCAATCGTCGACAGTCCGCACTCTACGGGCGATATGCCGTCTTCACAAGCCGGATATTATTTTTCTCTGCGAAACAAAGATCTCTCTGCCCTGATGTTTACAATCCTCTATCTCGGATGGGTTTTCCTTTTTTGCTGCAAGTCCCCCCTGTTGGAATTAAGGGTGGTCTAGCTGTTGCCTGGAAGCTGGGAATCGAGATTGAACCTGTTTTTCTGAACAGGCACCAAATCTCCTTTTTGATCTATTCTGAGCCTCCCTCTTCCCCTTGGCTTGTCTCTTATGTTCATGCCCCTTCTATGTGGCAGTATCGTCAGAATTTTTGGAGTGAGCTTGATCAAGTTGGCAACCGTTTTGGTGGTCCTTGGTTGTTGCTAGGGGATTTTAATGCTATCCTTTCTTCAGCTGAGAAGAAAGGAGGCAGGAGTTTTGGATCTTCTTCTCACTCTCTCTTCGGAGATTTTGTTCACTCTAACGGTCTTGTTGATTTGGGTTTTTCTGGGAACCCATTTACTTGGTCCAACAAGCGCTTTGGCCGCTTCAACATTAAAGAACGCCTTGATAGAGGCCTTTCAAACCAGCAATGGGTCCTTCTACATCCAAACGCCCACCTCTCTCACCTGCCAGCGGCGGATTCTGATCACAACCCTCTGCTTCTGTCCACTACAGGGTCTTTCCCTAATCTCCCGAAGCCTTTCAAATTTGAAGCCTGCTGGATACGTGACTTATCAAGCCATTCAGTGATTGCCAAAGCCTGGCTCGTCCCTTTCAATGGCTCGGCTGCCTTTGCTCTTAGCAAGAAAATCAAGGCTACCAAAGCCTCTCTGAAGTTATGGAATATTAATCACTTCGGCAACATCCATTTTAAAATCAAGAATTTGTTGGCTGAGCTAAACAGAATTCAGTGTTCTCCTTTGGCTGCTGATTCCTTATCTCGTGAAGATGATATCCAATTAGCTTTGCAAGAAGAGTACATTCATGAAGAAAGCCTCTGGAAGCACAAATCTAGAGAACTTTGGCTTACAAGCAAGAATTTAAACACCAAATTCTTTCATGCCTCTACTACTATTCGCCGAAGGTATAACTCTATCCCTGCTCTGAAAACTGAAAATGGCAATTTTATTAGTAATCGAAATGAAATTGGACAGCTCTTCTGTGATTATTTTCAAACCCTGTTCACTTCCTCAAACCCAACTTTTGGAGATGATTTTGAATCTCTTCTCCCTCCGGTTATCACTGCTGAGGAAAATACCAATCTCTGTTCTATTCCAGATGAGAGGGAAATCAGTCTGGCCATATCTCAGCTAGGGCTTTCTAAGGCCCCTGGACCTGATGGCTTTACAGGTCTCTTTTTCAAGACTTACTGGCAGATTGTTCGTTCAGATGTGATCAAATTTGTTCAAGGTTTTTTCCGTCATGGATTTTTGCTCAAGGAATTTAATCACACTCATATAGCTCTCATCCCCAAGATTGATAACCCCTCCCGAGTCACTCAATTCAGACCAATTAGCCTTACAAATTTTACCTACAAGATTATTTCTAAAATCTTGGCTAACAGGCTAAAAGTTCTCCTTCACAAGATTATTTCTCCCCATCAATCTGCCTTTTTAAAAGGCAGGTCTATTCAGGATAACTCGATCATTGCTCATGAAATTTTTCACACTATGAAGAAAAAGAGAGGAAATGGTGGTCTTATGGCTCTCAAGCTTGATATGGAGAAGGCTTTTGATCGGTTGGAATGGGGTTTTATCTTAAAAATTCTCTCATGTTTGGGTTTCTCAGCTAAGTGGATTCAATTGGTTGAACAATGCATTTCCACGGTTTCTTTTTCTGTTCTGCTAGATGGATCCCCATTTGGAAAATTTTCCCCCAATAGAGGTGTGAGACAAGGGGACCCCCTCTCCCCCTTTCTCTTTTTACTGGGTTCTGAAGTTCTTTCCCGCCTTATCCTTAGAGAAGAGGAGGCTGGACATCTTCATGGCATACAAATTTCCAGATCTAGCCCCCCAGTGACTCATCTTCTTTTTGCGGACGATCTTATGGTTTTCTCTAGAGGCAAGGCTTCGGAAGCCTCCTGTATTCTGGAATGTTTGGCTAAATTCTCTTACTGGTCAGGGCAGAAAGTGAACATGACCAAATCCTCCATGTTCTTGAGTAAGAATTGCTCTCCTTCTTCTTCAGCAGCCGTGCAAGCAATACTCAATATTAGGCAGATTTCTCCTAATGCTAAACACTTGGGGTTGCCTTTGTTCTTCCATAGAAACAAGAGTTTGGCTTTTGAAGATCTCAAGCTCAAAATTCTCAATAAGTTGTCAGGATGGAAATCCAAGCTCCTATCCCAAGCTGCCCGCACTACTCTCATTAAGACAGTTGCAAATGCGATGCCAAGCTACTCAATGTCTCTTTTTCTTTTCCCTAAGGCTTTATGTAAGGTGATTGATTCCTCTCTTAGGAAAATTTGGTGGGGTTATCCTCAAGATAAGCGTCACAATCTTACTCTTTTGGGCTGGGATAGAATTTGCTCCCCAATTTCAGCAGGTGGTCTGGGTCTTAGACGGATGGAAACTCAAAATCAATCTCTGCTATCAAAAATTGGCTGGAAAATTTTGACTAAAGAAGATCTTCTTTGGGTTAAGGCCTTATCTACCAAGTATCTTCGGTCATCCAACTTTCTTTCCTGTGACATTTCCCCTACTGCCTCTTGGCTTTGGAAAGGAGTTCTAAGTTGTCGTTCACTAGTGTCTAAAGGAGCATGCTGGTCAGTTTCTTCAGGGAGCAACCTCAATATTTGGAACTCCCCTTGGGTTCCATCTATTTCTGGTTTTAAACCTTCCCCTCATCCTAATTTGTTTTCCCTCCCTGATTTAAATGTCTCTGATCTTATTTCCCCGATAACTAGAGATTGGTATACCTCTATTCTCAATATCTTATTTGATTCCCTCTCTGTAAGCAAAATCAAAGCCATCCATCTTCCTCAAATTCCCCAGCTGGATCGTTGGGTATGGACGCCTTCAGCCTCTGGAAATTTTTCTGTTCGTTCTGCTCATGAATTGGCTGCTGGTCCTCTGAATTTTATTGGCTCCCCTCTTAATCAATCTGATTGGAAGCTTCTTTGGAGTTTACGCATTCAGCTTCGCTTAAAGCACCTTTTATGGAAAATAACGTGGAATATACTGCCTGTGCGATCCAATATTTTCATATATTCCTCTAACATTGAAGCTGATTTGCTCTGCTGTCCTATGTGCTCAGGTCCTCCGGAAACACAGCAGCATTTATTTTTGGGTTGTCCATTTGCTAGAAGATTATGGCAAAGCTCCTCTTGGCCTTTGTCTACATCAGTGTTCAGTTCCCTACCGATAGCTGATTGGACCAAAGCTTTTCTTCACCCCTGCGACATTTTGGGAATTCAACCAAAGGATACTCATAATTTCCAGATTTCTGTTCTGGTCATTCTGGATCAAATTTGGCTCTCTAGAAACAAGCTGATTTTTGAAGGCACTCCTCCAGATCCAATAGCGGTCTCCAAGCAGATTCGTATTACCACTCTCCATCACGTTACTGCCTGGAAGCTAGGAGACTCCTTGAGTGCAGTTTGGTCTCCTCCTCCGGTTGGGTCTCTTATGGCCAATTTTGATGTGGCTATCCGTCCAGACTTTGCAGTTGCTGCTGCAACCCTTAGAGATCATGAAGGTAACTTCGTGGCAATTCTTACCAAACGGTTACCCATTATGGATGCCTCTCTTGGCGAAGCTCATGCGGCACTTTTGGCAGCCTCTCTTGCTGTTTCTGCGGGCTGTTCTTCCCTCATTCTCGAAGGAGATTCCCTTCTCACTATTTTTGCTATTATAGATCCTTCGTTTTTCTCTGATTGGGCCTCTGCGCCAGTTATTGCAGATGTAAAAAATCTTCTTCTTTCCATTCCTGTATGGAAAGCTTTGAAGTCTTCTAGAAGTGCCAACTTTTGTGCACATCTAGTTGCTAGATGAGCCGCTTCCCACTTAGTGTTTGGAAGCATTCCCAACTCTTCAGCTTTTCTTAGTTCGGTTCGTATTAGGAGTGGCAAAGACCCTCCCTTGTAATTGTTGCCCTTTCTCCCGTTTTCCCTTATTTGAATAGAAAAAAAAAAAGGAAAGAGTTTGAAACATGGAAGGATCTCGAGCAACGTTAGTTAAAATAATTAATCAAAAAGTATAGTTCTCTACTTTAGCTATTATTTTTTCTATATTCATTCTAAGAAATTATCTATCATCTTCAAACAATGCAAGCTCCATGAATCTACAATCTTTAGGCTTCGTTGACTAAATTCTTTGAGCGCTTGACAAAATTCCTAGAGCACTTTATGTGCTAAGTGATTGAATTGTTGGTCGAAGAAGGGTTGGTAGTACGTACATACTATGGAAAGCAAAGAGTTATTTAGGCAAAAAGGGACTCTCAATACTATTGAGGTCATAAGTACTTAAAAAAGTCAATAATATGAATGGTGTTAGAAAGTTTTGCTTTGGCTTTCTATTCCGGCAATTGATTGGACTTAATTAAAATTCCTTAAACTAATATAAAAAATTTACGTGCATGTCTTTGTTTATTGATCATTTTTTTTTCCTCTTTTTTTAACATATGACTTATATTTAAAATTAGTACGCTGTACTTGATATTCCTTTTGGCCGCTACTGTGGAGGACATGCATCAATTAAAGTGTGGAACCCTCCGACATATAATGGGGACTTTTGCCTTGCTCAAATATGGATTCCAGCAGGTCCGATCCTAATTAAAGACCTATTAAACACTGTTGAAGCTGGATGGGAGGTAAGTTTGACTAAACATAGTCCTTCAATTCCTAGAAAGATAAACGTCAATTAAGTTTAACAATTGCTTTGAAAATTGAGGTGGGGGAGAAAATTTAAAACTGTTGGTACAATTTCTAGTACGGTGACGTGTGTTTTTGTTGAGAATTTTTTTGATAGCTGCAAAACAATAAACATAAACAAAGGGGCTTACCGGGGGTGTCGGCTAGATTCCACTCTGATGCCTAAGTCAGTATCTGAGATATTGATTTTTTAGAAAATAAGAGTGTGCAGTATCTGAGATATTGATTTTTTAGAAAATAAGAGTGTAGAGATTTCCGTCTGTTAATACCTGATAGTATGTGCTTATTTATAGGTTAGGAGTTTGTTCAGTTTAGACATCTTCTTATCTGAGTATGAATAGAATTCTCTTATATGAATATGAATAGAACTGTTCGTAAGAATTCGAGTAGGATTCTTATCCCTAATTAAATGGGATAAGAATTTCTCTAGGATTATCCAGGACTAAAGCTAATCGCAATAGTATTCCTTTCTGGAATGGACTCTTCTTCCTCTAATCCTTCTTATCATATTTGGATAAGGACATATCTTCATGGACCTGTGCAAGTCGGGTCTGCCTGTTTACGTAATGGGATGAGCCGACTGGAGTTGAAATATTTTCCAACAGTTACCCCCCAATTCATTTATCCGAGATTTTACTCGGTTATGGGAATTAAGTTCACCTGTCTTCTTTTTCGGTCATATTGGTTTTTATTTCTTATAATCATCACGGGATCCTATCTAGTCATGCCACGTATTGGATTCTCGTGGCTTCCCTTGTTGAGTCTTGTCAAGTCTCATGCCATGCTCGTTATGACTGGACAGTTGTATTTGTCACTTACAAGAAATAAAAATTTTGCAATATCTGGCTTCAGCGCCAGGTGATCGTTTTCGAGAGCAATCGGCCTCGGGGAACACTCGTTCCTGGCAAGTATCCGGTCCCTTCTTAATACTTGGCTCCAGCACTGAGTACAAATAATTAATTATGAGAGCATTGAATTTTCGAGAGCATTCAATAAAATTTCTTTTGTTTGACAAGTTGTGTATATGCAATCATCTCGGTACAAAGTAGTCGTCTCGACAAAAAGCAGTTGTCTCAGTAACTGAGGAAGATTTAACTGAGAACAGAGACAGATTCTGGAATTTGATTCCCTCAGTTATTCTTGACATTAACTGAAGAAGATTTTGGAATCTGATTTCCTTTTCTGCTTGGTATAGAGACTATAGTTGGACTCGTGGCTTTCACTGGAGTTTTGAGAGCTTCAGGACGATAGCTTCAAACCCATTAATTTTCAAAGTTGAGTTTACCTCGAGGACCTTTTTCTTCCTTCCATACCTTCAAATGATTTCTAATTCCAATTCAGATGACTATAACCAATGCTAAACACGGTTTGGTCTTGGTTAAAAGGTGCTTTGAATTGACTTTCTTTGATTTGTATGTACCCCCGAGTCCCTTGCTTGGACTTTGATCATTGACTTGGATAGGTTAACTCTTTTTTGTGAATTTCAGTGTTAACTTGAGAATTGAACCTGGGAACTGAGATATAATTGAACTTGAGAATTGAATATGAGAATGGAACTTGAGAATTGAATCTGAGAACTGAGATATAATTGAACTTGAGGATTGATCCTTTAGATTGAAATTTGTTCTGGACTGAAACACCGTCTCAGCTAACTCTACAGTTAACTGGGAGGATTTAACTGGAAAATCGTCTCCGCTAACTCTTCAGCTAACTGGGAGAATTCAATTGGAACACCGTCTCAGCTAACTGTCTAGTTAACTGAGAGGATTTAACTGGAACACGTCTCAACTAACTGTCCAGTTAACTGAGAGGATTTAACTGGAACTTTTTGTTGAAGCTCTTCATCATAGAGTCTGGATGTGCTTTAGTACGGCTAGCGATAATCGGTCCTCACTTCCTCGTGGGTTAACATTCGACCCCCCAAGTGACTTCTGTACCCCACTTCTAATTCCGAGAGGCACTTGAAAGGATATTCCAAGAAGAAATTCCGAGAATAATGATCGAGAAGAGCTTCCAAAGAAGAAATTCCGAGAATAATGATCGAGAAGAGCTTTTAGAGAAGAAATTCCGAGAAGAACAACAGAGAAGAAATTCTGGGGTCCTGGTGAGCTGCTAGGATGCTGATAGTTCTGAGACGAACTCCTTATGTCATGAGCTATTCCCCTGCATTTATATGGTTAAGAAAAGCATGTAACAACATCAGATTTAGAATATGTATCCCCCAAGGCCGCATATATTCAAAAGTATGTGTGGTCCGAATTGAGAGGAAGTTCAAATTTTGATGGTGGAGGACTAGCTCGTGGTCTCTTCTCGGTGTTGAACATGAGCGACGCTTTGACTGTGTTTGATAAGTGCTGAATGTTACACATTCAGGCCCCTTAACTCACATATGTTAATCTCTTAGTTTCATTATAATATGATGGTTTGTGTTGTTTTTGTGTTTTTCCCTTATTTTGTAGGCTTTGGAAGAAAAGAAATCAATTCTATCAACTCGGGCTTAAAACACATGAACTGTGCAAAGTTGCTGAAAATCTGACCTTTGTGCGCTATTTTGGCCATAACTCTTAGGTCAAAACTCGGATTAAGGCAAGGTCAAGTGCGTTGGAAAGAGGACTCAGAGAGGAACAAATCATCAAGCAAAACCTAAAGCAGATAAGTTTTTCTCGAGCGACTTATTAAGATGGCTCGAGCGACCTTGCGCGGTGAACAGTAACGTCGGCAGACCCGATTTGGAAAAATCCTAAACCTACTCCAACTCGATTTTGGACTTCCTAGGGTGCACGAAATTGACTAGGATTGTTCCTAAACTCTATAAATACTCCCCTAAGTCCTCCAAAACAATTACACAAGCTTGAAGAGAAGAATCAAAGGCTTCAAAGAAGGGTTTTTCTTAGTTCTTTCTTTCTTTCTTTTTAGTTTTTCTTTGTTATTTTCTTATAAGGATGATTTTCATCCAAGTTATGTGTAGCTAATACTTTAGTTAGGGCTCGATTGAAGCCCTAATCATGTCTCTTTAAGGTTTCAATTTGTCTTGCTACAATTCATGTTTTGATGCTTAATTGATTTATCTCGGGTTTTTGTTCGTTCTTCATATGGGTTATGTATGGGTTTGATCATCTTATGCATATAACATGTGTAGAGTGTTATCTAGGTCAATTTGGATGACAGAGTCCTGGGCCTAGTAGAGTAACAAAAGAATCAATTGCGGGTTCTTGGGGTAATCAACATGAAAGACCGGAATATACACCATGTTCTAGGTTTTAGTATGTTTGTCGATCTCCATAGATTTATGCTTTCTTGAGGAACAACTTAGTATACACCCATGCTAAATCCCTCAAGAAAGAAAAGAGTTAGAGTATACACCCATGCCTAATCTCGTTGTTTAGGGAGATCAATAGCTTTTGGAGTATACACCCATGCCCTTAGGCTGGCAAACATTGAGTATCTTGACATGAATGTAGCGTTGTGCATATTGTTTACTTTATTTGAGTATGATTAGCGGTGGATATCGAAGCCCTAGCCCTTTATTCTTATTATTTCAATTCAATATTTTTATCTCATCTCATTCAAGATATCTTTTTAGGAATTTCTTTTTAAACATGGTTTATCAATCCTCGTGGGAATGATCTCGTATTTGCCGTCTATACTATCGTTTTGATCTTGTGCACTTGCGAGTAAAACGTGCATTTATTCGCCTATTTATTTAGGTGGATATTTATACAACAGTGTTCGTGGAAGTTGAGCCATTGAGATGACTTTCCTATAAGTAAGACTTGACTTATCAAGGCTTTCAGTTTTGTTAAAGAGTTCTGAGCTAGCTTGAATAAGGACAGCTCTTTGTCTTTCGATCGTAAAATGCTTCGACGGTAGTCCCGGCTTGATTTCAGAGATTCCCAAAATATTCAAGCTTCCTTTTGGATTCGCATTGTTGTATAGCTGAATTGATTGCCGGTTTGTTTGAAGATGCGCATAGCTTACGAAGTACTTGCCCCGGATTGAGGAGAGTGCTCGAAGTAACCTGGTGTTTGGAGAATCTTGGTTCTTGAGAGCCCAATGCTATAAGTAACTCAGGATCTTGACTATTGGAATAGTTTTGAATACGTGACAGAGGTATGACAGATGTGTAGGAATTTTTCCATTCATGATTTCTTCGGGTATATTCTGGGTGGTTTCCCTCGAACTTTTAGCCTCAAATGCTGTTTGTGCTTAGGTAGAGGCTTTCTTTTTGAAGCTCCGTAGATGTGGGAGCTCTTTTCATTTTGATTTCTTTGGCATGGTTCGCTACACATCATGAAAAACACAAGCTCCAAAGGTTTCTCGCGTTATATCATGGATTTGCAGAATAATATAGAAATATGAAACAAAAGGTAATATAAAAATCACCAACTTGAGTGGTTGTCCTCTATGGCCAACCCTTTATTCTCAAAAGTCTGCACAAGTTGACAAACACTGGTTCCAAAAGTTCTTTTGGATTATACAATGAATATAGAAATCTCGCAATCATCATTCATAATGATTTTTTTTTTTTCACCCATTCTCAATATTATAAAAGCAATGAATTTCACTAGATGGTCGTGATGAGTCAATAAATAAGAATAATAAAAAGAAAAGCAGTATGGACTTATCTCATATATTTGTGAAGGGTGAGCTTCCTGTGACATAGTTGCTCAATAGTGTATCTCTGTTTTGCTCTAAATTTCGCATCTTTAGAAATGCTCTTCGTCACTTTCTCTTGCATTCGAGGCTGAAGGTATTTACATGACCTTTTGAAGCTTGGGTTATGGTATGCGACTTGAATGTTTTTTGCATGGCTGACATCTTGCATGGTCTGTCAACTAGCCATGGGTCACGTTGCTTGGGGCACATGCCTCTCAGATCTTCTATAATTTGATGCGTTTAGTAACATATGGTAGCCCAAAGCTTTTGTTTACTTCGGATATCTGACGAAGGCAAACTTTCTATGTTTTCTTCTTTTTCTTCGGAAAAACATAGTGTCGCCATCACTTCTTCTAGAAATTCTTTTCTTTTTCTTTTTTTTCTTTTTTTAAATGAGCAGCTACCTTGAATTATCTTGGCAGCTGTGTGCCAAAGAGCTTGGAGAAAGACCATGAGGATTAAGAAAATTTTCGACGACCATGAGGATTGGGAAAAGCTTGGTGAAGCACAATTAACCATGATGTTATAAAAAATCAGATCTAGGATGGAAAATGCCACTAAAAGTCAAGAAAGTGATCACGTTTCCCCAAGCTTCTCACCATTTTATTCTTTAAACAAAGCTTAGAAAGAGCATTGACTTGTTCATGCAAAGATCAATCTAAAGTACAAATACTTTTCTTTTTAAATAATCTTTTAAAGCATTATCTCACATACCCATAGAGATACCTCCAAGAGGAATTTGTCACAAATTAATCAAAGCGGAGTAAAAAGAGGAGTGTGGACTTATCTGATACACCCACGGAGATGCGAATTCTGATTTTAATGCTGATGAACGCACATCTGTTGTGCACGAACATAAATCTGTATACTAAAGATAATGTTGAGTTGATACTGATGAACATGTATCCACTAAGAGGGGCATAGGTCCTTGCAAATATGCTATGAGCATGCCGATCTGTTATTTATAAGCAAATATTCGAAGGAGAAAGAGGAGATTGCATCCGCTCATTCCGAGCTACAAGCCTGAGTTTCGTGCATCCAACAAAGACGACTCACAATAGAGGGAAGGAGTATGGCGTCAAAGGCTTCTCCTGCGTCAGAGACTTCTCCTCCAAATTCCTTTGTTTCCAATAGTCACAGATATTTCTTCTTCCGAAAATTAAAAGAGAATTCAAGCAATCCTAAAGGTGGAAACCCATCAGAACGTGTAGTTATCATTGCGGATTTTTTATTTATGAGAAACAATACATCGTTCCCACAGACGGCGCCAAACTGTTGGTACAGTTTTCGGTACGGTGACGTGTGTTTTTGTTGAGAGTTTCTTTGATAGCTGCAAAACAATAAACATGAACAAAGGGGCTTACCGGGGGTGCCAGCTAGATTCCACTTCGATGCCTAAGTCAGTATCTGAGATATTAATTCTTTAGAAAATAAGAGTGCAGAGATTTCCATCTGTTAATACCTGATAGTATGTGCCTATTTATAGGCTAGGAGTCTGTTCAGCTTAGGCATCTTCTTATCTAAGTCTGAATAGAATTCTCTATGAATATGAATAGAACTGTCAGTAGGAATCGGAGTAGGATTCTTATCCCTAATTAAATGGGATAAGAGTTTATCTAGGATTATCCAGGACTAAAGCTAATCGCAATAGTATTCATTTCTGGAATGGACTCTTCTTCCTCTTATCCTTCTTATCAGATTTGGATAAGGACATATCTTCATAGACCTGTGCAAGTCGGGTTTGCCTGTTTACGTAATGGGATGGGCTGACTGGAGTTGAAATATTTCCCAACAAAAACAAAGATGTAAAAAACGAATCAAGCATTTGGAGAGTAATTTCTCACCAATTTTCATGGTTCTAGGTTACTTGGCTTGACAAGTAACCCAAATTTTTCATATAATATTGGACTGTAAGTTGCTTATTTCCATCCATATATGATATAACTTAAATTGCCATTAGGACTCCCCATCAAAGCACTGTATCGTTATATATTTCATGCATGCTTGTATGATTAAGTTTATATATTGTTAAGCTTGTTCTAACAGATTAATTAATAAACCAAGCTATTATATGTGGTTGTAAGCGTGATGGGTACCTACAAATTGAGTGCTACAATCTTGGCTGTCTTGGTTTCGTGCAAGTAAACCGTATATTTGCACTTGATAGCGATAACCATATACAAGGCACATAATTATATACACGTGTCTATTTCTGTAAATTAGGGCATGCAGCTACACATACATATGTCTATTTACATGCAAATTGCTCAGTAAATTAATTTTCCAACTTAATTTATGTGCTTCAGGATATGGGAAATTGGTGGCTTAACCTGCAAGATCAAGTACTTTGATATTGGCCTCGCTCCCTCTTGACAGATTTAGTAGTCGATGCTACCCAAGTCAGCTTTGGTGGAGAGACTTACAACTTAGGGCAATAGGGCCATCACACAACAACTCAAATGGGGAGTGGACATTTTCCGAGTAAGGCTTTGTAAAAGCAAGTAATTTTTGCAATATTCAATATATGGATGGCAACGTAAAATTCAAGGACGCTAACAGGGGACTGATAACATTTGCAACAAAACCATCGTGCTATGATATACGTATCACGAACAATAAGAATGGAGGCTATAAGACCCAATTTCTATTTCGGGGGTTCTGGGTATTCAACAATATGTCCTTAGAAAAAGAAGAAGAAAAATTGATCGTATTAGTACTAAAAAAATCACATATTGGAGGGTTCAAAATACATGTCATGAAAAAGATATCATGCGCACAACCTCTGTCGTCCAATTTCATTTATCCTTAATAAGTTGAAATTCAGTCATTCCATGAGTTTTTGTGGCTATGCCTAAAGAGTCAAATGAAGGTGATCATAGGACAAAAACAAAAGCCAAAACAAAATATCTCCATGCTATAGTGACACCAAACTGTTCGAGATCAACTAGCAGAATATTATGTAAATGTTGGACGACAAATTAATGGGGCCACTAATTGTTGTTATTATTTTTTTTCAAATTGTGATTGTTAATTGCCTTTTCGTTACAAGTGATTTTATTTCATACTTTAAAAAGGGAAGATTCTCGTACAAACTCTACTTTAAATGTGGCACACTAGAAGTTTGAACACCATCAAACAAAACTCTATGAAATTGATACAAGGAGGTGTGCCTCCCATTTCAATTGATGTGAAATAGTTAATGTCATGATCCGGGGAAAATGCTAACAACATCTGTTGTGACAAAACGAAATTTAGAATCGCCAAAGAAGTAGAAAATAATAAAATAAAAAATAAATCAATCACACGGACACCAAGATTTAAGTGGTTTGACTTAACAAGCCTACATTCACTGGCAAAGATGAAAAGATGGAGTACAAAGAATAGTAAGGAAAAACCACTCAAAGCCCAAAGCCTCAATACATCCAAATCTCACTTTTACACAAAGGAGAAAACTTGACAAAAAAGAAAGACTATCTCTAATTCTCTAAGCCGTGCGGCTCTACAAAACTATTAGAATACAAAGTGAGACTCTCTTTCTTGCTATGTTTTTCCTGAGACTATCTCTGATTCTTTCCTTCCTTCGTCTTTCTCTCATCCTCTTACTTTTTAAAATCATCATTGAATATGTGGGTCCCATATAGGTATGGGACCCATAGATTCAATGATTATTTTGAAAAGTGGGAGGATGAAAAAAGGACTAAGAGAGGATGTATAGCAATCATCGGCATAGAAAAAGTAAGCTAATTATGTAAATGGTTTTCAACTAAGCTAATATAGACACATATTTCCATTACTACTTTGTCCAGGGTTCTCCATATATAGACAGCTTCTTTGAGGTTCTTTTATGACTTCCTCACTTTCGTAATTACACGTATTGCCCTTTTCAAAACCGATACTAAATTATGTCTAAATATGTAAAGTTTTGCAATAAAATTTATTGGTTTGGGACTTCCTTAATTACCTTAAATTAGGTAAAGGCTTTGTATTTATAGAATATTCAGTTATAAAGGATAATGATGTACCGATCATGTTGACATATCTTCGTGAAAGCTGTTTACATTTGATAAACAATACAACAAACTCATCTTTGGCTTGTTGAATAGCGTGTTTATCTTGTTCTGGATCCTCAATTTGTTTTGCCAGGATGAGATAATGTTGCAGACATATCCTTTATGCGTATTTTTCAATGGCCAATACCAAACTAAGATGCGTATTTTTCTTGCTAGCCGTATCTTTTGTGCTCAGTGATAGATTTATTGGTGGAAGAAGGATTGGTGTCATGGAAAGCAAAGAGTTATTTAAGCATAAAGGAACTGTCAAAACTATTAAGGTCATAATGAATATTACATCTTTCTTAATTTAATTTTTTATTTTGATTCTAGATAATCTCTCTCTCTTCTTTTCTTTTTCTTTTTCTTTTCGGTGGTTATATATTTTAGGAAAATTTTATAGCTTGCTTTTCCATGGTGTAGTAATTGAAATCTTTGCAGGGTAAGGATGGTCACGTAATAGACTGTGTAAATATCTATCAACAACCTGCCTTCGATTATCCATTACTCAAGAATCATACTATACAGGTTTCTTGTTGTTCGTCTTTGGTACTCTGTTGATGTTTTACACTATGTAATTATTTTATTATTGTCTTAGCTGTTCGAATGTTTAGATGATTTGTTTAATCACCAGTTGCATTGTGATGCTACGAATTAAGCTAAGTACTTAAAAAAGTCAATATGTGTTAGAAATTATTACTTTGGCTTTTTATTCCGGCAATTGATCGGACTAACTATAGTAATTTATTTGTGGTTAATGATAAGATGGAACCCACTTCAATTCCAAATGTAACAAACGGAGAATTCTTCGATGCCGAGCTGTTTCAAGGTTGGCTTAAGAATGGAGAATGCCCTCAAAGAACAATCCCAATTAGACGTGCACGAGAGGATGAAAATTATGCACCCCATACTATACGTCCAGTTGCACGTCTTAATTCTGATTATAATCGTAATCATGAGGTATATCATATTATCAAACGACTGTTGTTTTCACATTTATTAGCATGAAAAACTAATAAAAATACCTTAAACTCATTTCAAATCAATAAATCAATTTCTTTTTCTTTTCTTTTCTTTTTTTTTTTTCTCTTTTTGACATATGAATTATATTTGAAATTAGTACGCTACAGTTGATATTCCTCCTGGCCACTACTATGGAGGACATGCATCAATTAACGTATGGAACCCTAAGACATATAACAAGGACGTTAGCATTGCGCAAATATGGATTTCAGCAGGTCCTGTAAATGAACTAAATACTATTGAAGCTGGATGGTAGGTAAGTTAATTAATTTATGAACCAAATATAGTCCTTCCTGGAAAGATAAATGTCAATTAATTAAATTTCACAATTGCTTTTGATTTTGAGTGTAAATCTAAATGTTGAAACAAGTAGAAACTTTTGGATTTTTGATGTTGGGGAGAAAATTGATGTCATAATTAATGGAATTCAAAACAAAAATGTAACATACAAATCAAGCATTTGGAGAGTAATTTCTGATTACCAATAATTTCATGATTCCAAGTTACTTGGCTTGACAAGGAACCCAAGTTTTTCATATATTGGACTGTAAGTTGGCTCATTTCCTTCCATGATATGAGTCCCCATCAAAGCATTGTTATATATATATATATATATATATCATGCATGCTTGTATGATTAAATTTATATATTGTTAAGCTTGTTCTAATAGATTAATTAATTAACCAAGCTATTATATATATGTGGTTATAAGCGTGATGGGTACCAACAAACTGGGTGCTACAATCTTAACTGTCCTGGTTTCGTGCAAGTAAGCCCAAGATTTGTACTTGGTCATCCACTAAAGCCTATTTCAAGATTCGAGGCACCACAATACTCGGTAGCGATAACCATATACAAGGTAATAGTATGCACATGCCTATTTCAGTAAATTAGGGCATGCAGGCAGCTACACGTATGCCTCTTTATATTGCTCATAAAATTCTCCAACTTAATTATGTGCCTTAGGATATGGGAAATTGGTGGCTTAAAATGCAAGATCAAGTAATTGGATATTGGCCTCGATCACTCTTCACAGATTTAGCAGTTGGTGCTACCCAAGTCAGCTTTGGTGGAGAGATTTACAGCGTAGGGCAAGAAGGTCATCACACATCAACTCAAATGGGAAGTGGACATTTTCCAAGTGAAGGCTTTGGAAAAGCAAGTTATTTTCGTAATCTTCAATACATGGATGGCAGTGGGAAATTCAATGATGCTAAGAAGGGGCTGACAAAAATTGAAACAAAACCATCATGCTATTATGTACAAATCGCAGACAATAAGAATGGAGCCTATGGGACCCATTTCTATTATGGGGGTCCTGGGTATTCACCAATATGTCCTTAGAAAGGGATCGAAAGAAGAAAATTAGTACTAATAAATCACATATTGGAGGGATCAAAATGTCCTGAAAAAATATCAGAAAGTACAATCCCATGTGTCGTCTAATTGTATTTTAAATAATATCCTTAATAAGTTGAAATTAGGTCATTCCATAAGTTTTTGTACTTATACTTACCTAACTGTCTAATGAAGATGATCATAGGACAAAAATAAGAGTAATGCTATAAGCAAGACTCTTATCCACTTAAATGTGTTATGTCTTTTAAAATCATTATTGGATTATGCTATAATAAAACCAAACTATTCGAGATCAACTAGCAGAATATTATGCAAATGTTGGACAAAAAATTAATGTGGCTATTGATTATTATTATTACTTTTTCAAATTGTGATTGTTAATTTCCTTTTCGTTACAAATGATTTTATTTCATACTCTAACAAGGGACGATTCTCATACAAACACCACTTTAAATGTCGCACACTAGAAGTTCGAACAACCATCAAACAAAACTCTCTGGATTTGATAAAATTAAGAGGTGCCTCCAACATCAACTAATGTGAAAAAGTTAATATAATGATCCCGAAAAAATGCTAACAACATCTGCACCAAGTGATTTTATATTCTCTGCTTACTAGAGGGACTTTTTAAAAATGCAAAGAATATAAAAGTAAGAGCAGTTTTAATTTACGTACTTTGAAATAGATCTACATGTCATCGCGTTGCAATATATAGTAAGCCACTTTTCTGGACTTAATATCAAACTAGCTTGTAACCTGCTCCAAGTGCGGGTGTTTACAAATTACATATTTACACACAAGCACATTTGCACAAATTAATGGATAATACATGTTCATATAATTTATTAAGTTTGTAAGATTGATGTTTTATAACCTATAAAAGTTAAATTGACATCTATGTAGATTCCAAGTTAACTATAAAAAGAAAAACATGAGTCTATTTTAAGACATCATTGGATTAAACCAATCAATGATAAAGTGCTTCCGAGGCTTTTTATGCCTCAATGTTTTTTTCTTAGTAGCTAGTTGTAGTTTGTCACTTTGAAGGGCATGTCATCATCATCTGATTCTGTATCTTCTGCAGCTAAGGAAAAAAGCATTGAAAAATCTTGACTGAACACTATTGTAAGTGCACTTGTGAGGCTTGTATCTCATATTGCTAAGATGTAAGAAGAGTAAGTGGTTTATATAGCATAGTTGGGTCCAAACCCATGGGCTTAAGCTTTTGGGTTAAGTGGTGTCTCAACATGCTATATTATGGGCTCACTAAGTGATTCTCTCCACAACAATTGGTATCAAAGCCATGTGTAGTGTTTTTGTTTGACGCGTTTGGTTTGACACTTTAGTAAAAAAAGTGTGACCCTAGCTCTTGGAGTACACGTGACACTCTTAGTTTGTAAGTACTCACACACAATGGGGAGTTTGGGTTAGTGTGGTAGAGACTCATAAGTGAGGGGTCGGAGATTGTTGTGAGTACATTTGTGAAGCTTGTATCCTACATTGCTAAGATATAAGAAGAGTGAGAAGTTTATATAACATAGTTGCTCTCAAACTTATAAGCTTAAGCTTGTGGGTTAAGTGGTGTCTTAGCATGTTATATTATAAACTTAGTAGGTGATTCTCTCCCTAACAAACGCTACTCGTCTTCTATTATTTGGCTATCAAAGTTGTCTTCCTTTTTTTGTTTAAAACTAGACCTCTAAGCTTTATAATTGGAGTTTTCTATATTCACTAGAATATGCATATAATAATGTAGGTAAATATTGTGTTGATTTTTTTTTTGTTAAAAAAAATCATATAATTATGAATTTTTATCTTGGGGATGTTAGCTTCTTTTGCAACTTGAGGTTCAAATATTATTGTAACAGTATACTTTTCCCATTCTTTTTTTCAAATTATATTCATTAAGTTTGAATTGGTAGACATATTCTTTAGAAACGATTGCTTCGATTTCTCTTGGTATGATATTGTCTTTCAAACTCTGTATAAATAGAATAGCATAATGTTAAAAGAGGTTAGAATATGATGTATTTTGTTTTTATTAACTTCTTTACTTTATTTTATAATAGTAATCTAAAAATTTTCTAATTCGTTACGTCATCTTGCATATCTGCAAGTTCCTTTGCAGTCTTGCCAATAAGTTGTTCAACATCTTTGTCAGAGACAATGAATGTTGTTGAATCAGTTGTATCTGGTACTTCTATTTGTATCCTATACCTATTTCATTTTCAAAATTATTAGTAAGAAGACTTTTTTTTATATAATATGTGTGTGTGTTTGTGTGTATTAAATAGCTTTTGTTGTTATGGATGAGGCTCTTAATTCTACACACATAGCCCTCATTCCGAAACTCAACCTAGCAGTAATGGTGACTGACTTTCGACCCATCAGTCTCTGCAACATTCTCTATAAACTCATCGCAAAGGTGCTCGCCAACCGCCTGAAGTTGGTCCTCCCCTCCATCATCTCCGAGACTCAGAGTGCTTTCATTTCGGGTCCTCATCACAGATAATGTGTTGGCAGCCTACGAAGCTCTTCATACCATGGCAACGCGGCTTACCAGGAAAAAGGGTTACATGGCGATAAAACTTGACATGAGTAAAGCTTATGATCGCGTGGAATGGGCCTTCCTCAAAGCTATCATGAGAAAATTAGGGTTTGAGGAGCGCTGGATTACATTGGTCATGGCATGTGTTCGGTTAGTTTCATACTCGGTCTTACTCAATGGATCCCCACAAGGGCATATCATCCCCTCACGCGGCCTTCGTCAAGGTGACTCTCTATCCCCATATCTCTTCCTCTTATGTGCTGAAGGGTTGAGTTCCTTGCTACAGCAAGCGGTTAGGGAATGGCAAATATCGGGTCTCCCAATCACCCGGGGGGGCTCTCGCCTGAGCTATCTCTTCTTTGCTGATGACAGGCTTTTATTCTGTCGGGCAACCTTTATGGAGTGGTGCAATATTCATGATCTGTTGGAGGTATACGAAAAAGCGTCGGGGTAGATGAGCAATCGAGGCAAGACCTCCATTTTCTTCAGCAAGTCCACTCGCAAACCATTCCGTGATCATACTCTCTCCATCCTTGGGGCTTCCACATCTCGAAGTTTTGAGAAGTATTTGGGACTTCCGATGATGGTGGGTTGCGCTAAGAAACGAGCTTTTGCCAGAATCACGGGTCGTGTCTGCCTCAAACTAAGTGGCTGGAAAAAGAACTTTTTGTCACAAGTGGGGAAAGAAATTCTCCTAAAAAGCTGTTATCCAGGCTATTCCGACTTATAGCATGAGCCTTTTTCAACTCCCCAAAACATTGTGTAGAGAACTTAACTCTTTGATGGGTCGTTTCTTTTGGGGTCACAAAGATTCTCAGTCGAGCGTGCCTTGGATGAGTTGGGCAAAGATGGGTCAGTCAAAATCTCATGGGGGCCTAGGCTTTCGAGATTTGGAAAGTTTCAACTTGGCCATGCTTGCTAAACAAAGGTGGCATCTCCTTCAGTCCCTGGATACTCTCACGGCGTGCCTGCTCAAGGAAAAATATTTTCCTTATTCCTCTTTTTTGGAAGCCCCCTTGGGAACGTGACCTTCTTTTGCGTGGTAGAGTATTTTTCATGCTCGTGATTTTCTAAAGGAAGGTTTGCTTTGGCAAGTGGGAGATGGCACATCTATACAAGTTTGGAAGGATAGGTGGGTGCCGAACCCACCCACCAATAGGATCCACTCTCCAATCCCAATTCTACAGCCTGATGCACGTGTCTCTGAGCTCATCGATCCCGATACTCACTGGTGGAACTCTTCTCTGATCCACAGCATTTTTTCTGAAGCTAAGGCCAACCGTATCTGCAACTTAGTACTTAGCCTAGGGGGTTAGCCCGATAAAATCATATGGAATGGTACTTCTAGCGGAACGTTCTCGGTTAGGAGCACATACCATCTTGCAAAAGAACGCATGTCGTGGGAATTGGGGGAATGTTCTCTAGACTCTAGTCTTCGGGTGATCTGGCCGAAAATCTAGAAATTGAGATTACCAAGGGCTGTCAAAACTTTTCTCTGGCGGGTATGTCATAACATTCTTCCCATAAAGGCAAATCTCCTCAAGAAGCATATCACGTCAGACCCTCTCTGCCTAATGTGTGGTCTTTTTCCAGAATTCACAGGGCATATTCTCTAGAGCTGCGATTCGGCCAAAGCTGTATGGATGGAATGCCATAGTCGAATTCAAAAAATGGCTATCATGGAGGATGATGGTCTGAGTTGGTTCCTGAAGGTGCATGAAGCAATGGAGGAAGAGGACCTCTTGCTGGTTATTAGTATGACCCGTCAAATTCGGTTTCGTCGCAATGTAGTAGTGTTTGGTGGGCAAATATCAAGTCCAACCCATGTGGTCAAATGCACTAGGGACTCGCTGGCAGATTTCCATAGTGCTCAATCCTTACCTATCGTAAGGGCGGCGGATGCTGTTGGTTTGGGTACTTCTCATCATACAGCCTGCCAGCAATGGAGACAACCTCCGGAGGGAGTGATTAAGCTTAACTGGGATGCAGCCATTGACAGGGACACAAAACGCATGGGAGTAGGGGTAATCGCAAGGGATGAGAGCAGCACAGTTCTGGTTTCTATGTGCACCACCGTTCTATCAATCATGGATCCCACGCTTGTAGAGGCTGTGGTAGCTTGGAAAGCAGTCGAACTATGTTGTGAGAATGGGTTTCAACGAGTCATCCTGGAGGGGGACACGTTGGAAATCATCCAAGCCTTACGGAATGCAGAATCTTCATGGCGTCGTTATGGTCAATTACTAATGGATATGAGGACCAAGCTAAACAGTCTCCAGTTTTGGATGGCCCATCACGTCAAAAGTACGGCGAATAAAGTATCTCACCGTTTGGCCAAAACAGCTCTTTCTTTGTCTTTACACAAAGTCTGGAACTGGGAGTGTCATGGTTTTATCTAGAATCTTGTACTTGCTGAGCAAGCTTGTATTCTCTAATTTAATGAAATTATGAGGTTTCGCTTAAAAAAAAAGAAAATAGCTTTTGTTGTTTACCTAGCTTGGTACACTGAATTTTGGTTCCACTTGACAATGTTTTCACCAAAAAGATCATCCTACAACCTTAACTTTCGTGTTGCATTTAATACACCTAATATAATACCAGGCATACTAGTTGTCTATTCTATCGACTTTGCATGCATAAATGTGTAAAGAATGTTTCTTGAAATATTCATGATCATATAGTTTAAGATTAAGATATACGAAATAAACTTAATCAAAGTCTCATTTGGTCAATATCTTGTTTCATATGCATTAAATAGTTATAAGTAATTAATATCTTTGCCATGAGTTCCCTTCAATTTGTTTTGTTTTTGCAACCATCTATTATGTAAGCTTATTTCTTTATTGGGTATTTTTTGTGGTTGTTCAATCTTCAAGTCCTTAATTTTTATTATCTTGACGTTGTTCAACCCATTCATTAAAAATGTTTGGGTTAGTTTTGTTTTTGTTTTTCTTTTTTTAAGTAAAAAAATAATATAATATATTGTGTGAGTTATTTTACTTGTCAAGAATTTTGGTAACTTCAGGATTAAGGTCAATGTACATCCTTGTTGCACTTGTTGATGATAAGTTGTACTCACCTACAACAAGTTGAAAGACAAATCCATTATCATTATTGGTAAAAAGACATGTTTGTTGTTTTTAAATATACTAGTTAAATAGTTAGCTCTGAAAGTTTTTACAATAGTTGAAGTTACAATTACAATGGTTGGCCTTGGATTATATATATATATATATATATATATATATGATAAGATTTTTGTGTGTAGAGAGGAGGGGTTATATATAAGTATGAGATTGATTGTAATTGTTTTCTATAGTGAATAATTTTTTTGGGATTGGCTACCTTTGAAGAGGTCTTTAAAAGATTTCTACTTTATTATCAAAATCCTCGCATTCAAATTGTTTTATGTTTTACTTTATTTTTGTAATTGTTGTTGTTCATGTTTGTGGAATTTTTATTTGGTTGTAATTGTTTGCAAACACCTTTTCATGCCGTTAGTTAATTAATGTTGTTTGGGTCATTGCGGGTTTTTCATTTTTTGGTGAGTACGTGGTTTCAAAAAGGGACTTGCCAATCTCTTGTGTTTTGGGAATATGAGATTTTGATGCCTTCTGTTTTTTTCTTTTTTTTTTTTTTAAAAAATTTTTTTATTGTTTTTATTCTTTTTTCAATATTAATGTTTGATTTTCGGTGGTGCATGGGCTTTGTGAGTACAACTCTGCACTGAGATCGCCGTAGATTTCAGTGATTGCTCTAAACCATGGTACTACAATTTAATTTCATGCCTTTAAATATTTGTCTAATTTGTATTTTTGAAATATTTTAGTGTTTAAGTTTTAGGTTCTTGAAATGGAGTCACTATTTCTGATCAGTGCTGATTACAGCCTAGTTGATTTAGCACAGTTGCTCAGAGTTGTTCATGCTTAGAAAAGCAAAAAAATTCATCTGGTGACTGGTATACATGCCTTTATACTCATTAGCAATAGTCCTTTGGAAAGACAACGCGATTTTCATTATAAGGGAAAATCACGAAGCTTTTTTGCGCATTGCTATCTTTTAGTAAAATACTAGGCGTTGTACTTTGGAGTAGTAATATGAAGCAAATTCAAACAACTTCATTTTCATCCCAAACACAGCTAGCTTGTGGGGAAGAGGAAAAAAGAGAAAAATTAAGTTGGGAATGAGTGAAGTATAAAGGCTTATGTAAAATGGTTATCGACAAACATAAAACAACTTAATTCTCTGTGGTTCTTTCAACATTTGCTCACTCTGGTAATTAATTACCTGTATTGACCTTTTCACAGCCGATACTGAATTCTGTTTAAATATGTAAAGTTTTGCAATAAGATTTAATGGTTTGGGGCTGCCTTACCTTAACTTAATTAGGTAAAGGCTTTGTATTTTTAGAATATTCAGTTACAAAGGACACTGATGTACAGTATATATCTTTGTGAAAGCTGCTCACATATACATGCAAATATATGCTATTTTGTCAAGGCCTTGACAAAATAGCATATATTATTCAAAAATAAGACAAGTTTGCAACTTTGTTTTTCAATTAATGGCGGCCAATACCAAACTAAGATGCATATTTTTCTTGCTCGCGGTATGTTTTGTGCTGGGTGATAGATTTGTTGGTGGAAGAAGGATTGGTACCATGGAAAGCGAGTTAATTAAGCATAAAGGAACTGTCAAAACTATTAAGGTCATAATGAATATTATAGCTTTCCTAATTTTATATTTCTTTTGATTCTAGATAATTTCTTTTTATCTTTTTTTTTTCCTAGCTATATATTTTTGGAAAAAAATTTTGGCTTGCTTATCGATGGTCTAGGAATTGAAATCTTTGCAGGGTAAGGATGGTGAGGTAATAGACTGTGTAGATATCAATCAACAACCTGCTTTCGACCATCCATTACTCAAGAATCATATCATACAGGTTTCTTTTTGATTTTTCCTTAGTACTTCCTTGATGTTTTACACTACATAATTGTTTTATTAATATTATCTCAGCAGTTGGCATGTTTAAACGATTTGTATAATTAAAAACAATGTATGTACAGCTAAAAAGTTGATAATTTTTTACATTTTTCCTTCTTGTTGGGTGGGCTGTCATTTCATATATATATATGATGGTGTTATATCCATGCAAAAAGCACACACAAAAAAATAAAAAAAGGAAAAAGTTTTCTTCTTTTTTTTTTTTTGTCATTGCACAAGATATCCATGATTGAATCTTGCTTAAAAATAATGTCAGAAATTATATTTTTATCATACAATTATTCCACAATGTCAACGTAACAATTTCAACCAACCTTGGATCAATCCTTGTTAAAAAAAAAAAAAAATCAATGGTTTGTTGAGACTCACACATTAACATTGTGAGATAGTTGTAGAATAAAAATGTAGTTTATACCATTACTCCTTACTTTTATATTCCAAAAGAAAGATAGATGGTTTAAGCTTAAGTGAAAGAAAATGTTTACCTCCAATGACTTCAAACTCTTCCTCAACAATAAGCCCGATCACATTAAATATTTAATTGAAAGAGATGATTAATCATAGAGTCGAAGTTTAAACTTGAGATCTCTGCTTTGACACATGTTAAATCACCAATTGTTCCAACATTAAAAAGATAACATATTTAATATGCTATCATGGATCTTGGAAAAGTTGTTAAATTGATTTAATTAATATGAAATGTGTAAGAAATTTTAGGCTTGGCTTTTTATTCCGGCAATTGAGGACTAAGAATAATTATAGTAATTTGTTTATGGTTAATTAATCAGATGGAACCCAGTTCGATACCAAATGTAACAAATGGAGAATTCAACGATATCGGGCTGTTTCAAGGTTGGCTTGAGAATGGACAATGCCCTCAAGGAACAATCCCAATTAGACAAGAACAAGAAGATGAATATGATGTACATCGTGCTATACCCCCAGTTGCACATCGGAAAAAACTTAATATCAGCCTTAATTATGATTATAATCGTGGTCACGAGGTATATCATATTATCATTTTTTTTTTTATTTAAAATCCCCTAAACTTATTTCAAATTAGGTTTTTCTGATTATTGATCAAATTTTTTTCTCCTCTTTTACATATGAATTATATTTGAAATTAGTACGCTGTAGTTGATCTGCGTGGTGGCGCCTACTATGGAGCACATGCATCAATTAATGTATGGAACCCTACGACATATATTGGGGAAATTAGCATTGGTCAAATATGGGTTGTAGCAGGTCCTAAGAACCTAATAAACACCATTGAAGCTGGATGGCTGGTAAGTTTGACCGAATACAGTCCTTCTTGGAAAGATTAACATCAATTAAGATTAAATCTAAGTGTTGGAACTCTTGGATTTTCAGACGTGGGGAAGAAAATTGATGTCATAATGAAATTGAAAACAAAATGCATGTAACATATAAATCAAGCATTTGGAGGATTTATATATACATATTTAAAATTTCTCACCCGTATTTTCATGGTTCCAGGTTAATCCGCATGAGAAGCAAACCAAGTTTTTCATATACTGGACTGTAAGTTGGCTCATTTTCTTGCATGATATAACGTACAGTACTTTGCGTTACATATTGCATGCATGTTTGTCAAACTGCTAATCAAGCTATATATGTGGTTGTAAAGCGTGATGGGTACCAAAGAACTGGGTGCTACAATCTTAAATGTCCTGGTTTCGTGCAAGTAAACCATAGATTTGTACTTGGTTCTCCCATAAAGCCTGTTTCAAGCTACAAGGCGACGCAATACGACATAGGGATAACCATATACAAGGTTAATTATTGACATTTTTTCTTTTTGTAATTAATTCATTTTCTATTGTAAATTAGGGCAGCTACGTACACGTCTCTTTCACTAAATTCTCCAACTTAATTATATGATTCAGAATAAGGGAAATTGGTGGCTAAAAGTGCAAGATCAAATACTTGGATATTGGCCTCATTTAATCTTCACAGACTTAGCAAGCAGGGCTACCGGACTAAGCTGGGGTGGAGAGATTTACAACAAAGGGCAAGGGGGTCATCACACATTAACTCAAATGGGGAGTGGACATTTTCCGAGTGAAGGCTATGGAAAAGCAAGTTATGTTCGCAATATTGGATATATGGATTACACAGGCAAATTCAATGACCCTGATCAGGGACTGGTAGCATTTGCAACAAAACCTTCGTGCTATAGTATCGCTGTTGCGAACAATAAGAATGGAGGCTTTGGAACCCATTTCTATTATGGGGGTCCTGGGTATTCAGCAATATGTCCGTCTTAGAAAGGCAAGAAGAAAAATTGAGAGTATTAAATAATTACAATTTATTGGAGGGATCAAAATTTCCTCAAAAGGATATCACCATGCACAACCTCTGATGTCTAATTGTATTTTCAATATATATATAATATCTTTAATATGTTGAAATTCGGTCATTGCATAAGTTTTTTGTGCTTATACCTAAGGCTCATTTGTTTCAGTATAAAATATTTTTAGAAAAGATTGCTCTTATTTTTGAAGAGTAATGATATATGTCAATTCCATGTCCACAAGGTAGACACTAAAGTTAATATGGCTTTTAAAATCACTATTGAATTTGTTATAGATTATTATTGACTTTTAATCCAATAATAATTTTAAAAGCCACGTCAATTTTTTATGGACACAATGTGGACAATGGGTTGACATCTATAAGTACACATTTTTGAATATTTGGCCTAGTATAAGAGTAATGATAAATGTCACCCTTGTGTCCGCCTAAAATTAATGTGACTTTTAAAATTACTATTAGATTAGTGATAAATCATTATTGAATTTGAGTAATGATACATGTCAATCTTATGCCCACCTTGTGTCCACTCAGAATTTATCTAGTTTTAAAAATCATCATTACATCAAAAATAAATAATGATTTATACCAAATCCAATAGTAATTTTAAAATCCACTTCAATTTTAGGGGGACACAAGATGAGTATGAGGTTGACATATATCATTACTCTTAGATTTTGATCAAATAGTGATTTTAAAAGTCACATCAATTTTGGGTGGGCATACAGGGGACACGAGTGAGATCTATCATTACTCGCAGTGTAAAATATTGGTCAAATCGAAAATGTTTTCAATTTACTAAAGAAAATAACATTCACAAGCCGTAAAATGATTTGCTCTTTTCATTTGTATAAATCATTTTGCAACTCATTAATATTATTTTCTTTAATCAATTGAAAAACATTGTCATGTTGACCAATATTTGACAATGCACTGAACACTAAAAAATAAGATCAATTTCTCATTTCGTAAACCATTTTTTGTCTCACTGTCACAACCTAGGCAAGCAATTGTAAGAGGGCTCCTTAAGGGGCCTACTTGCCCAAAAAGTCTCGGGCTTATCGAACACCTTCCCAAGAAGGTGGGCCCCACTAGAGGTGTGTATTATCTTAATCCCATCATCAAATGCTTTATATTTTCAGACATTATTTTCCTCTACAGCTCATCATCCTAATGAAGATGGTAGGATGTGACAAGGTTATGCTTACAATAACCTTAGAACGATTCGGCCACTTGATGTACGATGAGAGGGCCGCAAGAACATTTTTGGTAAAGAACGCTAGATTTAAAACGATTTGATTAATTGGACAAATTCTTCAACAACTATGGAAATTAGAATTTGCGTATTATTGATATGTAGTAGAACACTAACTTAATTGTAATAACATACATGATTGAACTTGGATGGTAGTACTTTGGGCAAAACTTGATTGCAATATTTGTGATTGAGCTTAAATGGTAATATTTAAGTTTGAACTTTTGACGGTAGTTTAAATGTATTATTGTATATTGTTTATGTCTCTCTCGACTTGAAAATATATTATCATTGTTGTCGATATGTTTATATTTTGACTAAAAACAATTTTTGGGTTGATTTTTTTTAGTTGTTTTATTTTTTATATTGTGAATAAAAGTTTAGGTCAATATAATTGACCGAGAATATAAGAAATATTTGATTATTTTTCCTAAAAGCCAAAAACGAAAAAATATTTTCAACTCAAATGATTTATCTGAAAAATGATTTCAATGAAAAATGATTTCAACTAAAAATATCAAAAACAAAGTGTTCGAGATCAACTCGTTAAAGAGTATGCAAATGTCGGACGAAAAATAAAGGTGTCCATTAATTATTTTTGGGATTAAATACTTTTTCAGTATATGAATTTTAACAACTTTATTTTATTTTACTTCGGTTTTATTTTGTATTATAGGTTTACTTCGTTAATGGTTAAATACGGAGACAGTATCACCAGCTAATTTCCGTCCATAATTTGACAAAAATTAAAATGATACTGATTCTGGTGTATTTGAGCTTATTGTCGTTCTAACTGCAAAGGTTTGCATTTTCTTTTTGGGTAATTTGCTCTCTGGGTTTTGAATTTTTTTTTTTTTTTTAAATTTTCTTATTCTGCTTTCTGGGTTTTGATTATTTGCAACTTATCATTGCGGTTTTGGTTTCTAGTTCCGAGTATTATCTTTTACACTGTTTTGGGTATATTGCTTTCTGGGTTTTGATTTTTAGCAGCTTCTGATTGTGGGCTATGAATATAATTGTGGGGCCTTTATCGAATTTGTTCAAGCTTATTGCTTTCAGGGTTTTGAATATTCGACTTTAGGTTGTGGGTTTTTTTTTTTTTTTTTGGACTTTTGCTCTTGGGCTTTCGATTATTAGAAGGTTTTGAATGTGGGTTTCGCTTTTAATAGTGGCCTCATGGGAATTGTTTAGACTATTTGTATCATGTTTATGTTGATCACGAGGATATAAATTTATTGGATTGCCACAAATTGATCTTTGTTTTCTGGGTCGCTTGTATTTTCAGATGCTGTAATTTGTTTGACGCTATTCAGGGAGGAGAGAAGCTAATGAAGCCTGTAAGCCAGCTCTTGAATCTAATTTCTAATTTCATCACATTACTGCAAGCGAGAAAGTGAGTTTTCATTTAATTACTTTTTGATAGATTTATTAGAACATAGTATTCAATAATAACCTCAACCAATTATTCTTATTTTGTAGGTATTGTAGTTTCAGTGTGGTATCAAGTTGCATAATGTTACGGATACTCATGTTGGTTTAAATATTATTCTCTCGCGCTTTTGGGAGAAATTGCTGCATGTAGTTGCTCTGTACTCTTAATTGCTTTTCTGGTGCATGGATACCTTGTAGAATTATTTTAGCTTATGGTCAGCCCACCGACCCTGGACTGGGTTGTAACCCAGAAGACTGTATTAGCAACTTGGCATTACTTTTGCAAACTATTTAATAAAAAAACTCAGAAAAATGGAGAAATGAATCTTTTTTCTTTATTTGTTTTCTATTGATGATTTTCTAAATTTCCCTTTTTATTTTAAAGCTGGGGTTGGTTGCAGGGATGAGGAAGATAGGGCATGAAAATCTGAGAGGTGAAGACAAAGTGTAGGTTGTTATGCTTGACGTAAGTTGGTCAATGGGTACCTATCTACAGAGTAATATACATGCTGGCATTGATCATCCTGCTTTTGCAGGCATTTTGACCAAATCAACCTGATTAAGCTGCCTGGTTACCTGGTCCTTAGCTCTGAATCCTTTTACTTAATGAAGAGATCTCTGAAAACATTTTATTAATTAAAAGAAAACCTGTATGTTTGATCAATAAATGGTATCTTACCTCCTCCTTTTGAGTCCCTTATGCTAATGGCTGAAGGGTTTGTTGTTATCAGACAAGTTCATTGGTGGGTTTTCCTGAGAGCCCTTTTAGCCATAAATTTTAGTCACTGTTTCACTTGAATGCATATGATCTTATAAATAAAAAGCATCGCAGTTGATGTGATTATACTGATGTAAGTATGATGAACTTTAAGAATGAGTCCTAGCTTGACTTTTACCATGCATGAAGTGTTACATTGAACTTTTGTCTAGACTCTAGTGGCCATGATATGGCATTTTCCATTCCAATTTACACACAACTTAACAAACTTCAAATTTTGGAATATTGTGAGAGCACAAGCTAATATAATTTTGCAATCCATCATTTCAGACTTTGTGTTTTTTTATTCATGCTCAAGTTTCTGGGTTTACACCTTTAATTATTCTGTCATTAGGCTTCATTGCTGCATCCTGTTTTATGCTGATATTATTGAAAATATGTAACTGCAAGGGCATTGCTTCAAATTGTTCAGTTTAAAGTAAAATGCTTTCATGGGAAGCATTTACATCATGAGTGATTGTTGGGAGTACATTTCCAGGGCTGATGTCTATGCATCCTTGTCCATACAGGTTGCATATTACCTGATAGAGGAACAACAGGGATGTACAAGAGCATCAGACGACTACGTTTCTTTTGTTGGCCTCCTTGCAGATCCACGCTATTTTGGTACTGTGTATTTACAGCTCTTTTCAATTCTTGTAATGTTTTCTTGTCTTCTCTATCTCTCTCTAATTGAGAAAAATTCATTACTAGTAGTATTTTTTTATTTTTTATTTTTTCCTATATGATATTTATAGCAATTATCTCTTACTTTATCTTTTTCAGCTTCATACTCTTCTAATGTTCATATTTTGTTATCATTATGGTTTCTTTTTAGAACATAATTGGCATATGTCATAGTCATTATACTTTTTAGTTTCTGTTGCAATGAGCATTATTTTGTTAATAAAAGCAAGCATAACAGGAAGTAACATATGGAATAAACCAAAAGGACAACAAAATAAAGATGATGCAGTAAGGACTTTGTCTGATTCTACCCTGACCAGCATAGATGATGTAAATTGAGAAACAGGAAACAAATTGTGACTGCACAAGGCTGTGTATGGCCTTAAACAGGCTCCAAGAGCCTGTTTTCATTGACTCACACAAGCTCTACTTGATCTTGGGT
Source organism: Betula pendula (assembly GCA_900184695.1). Classification (NCBI taxonomy): domain Eukaryota; kingdom Viridiplantae; phylum Streptophyta; class Magnoliopsida; order Fagales; family Betulaceae; genus Betula; species Betula pendula. The sequence goes on from FXXK01000907.1 coordinate 245,423, forward strand.
TTACCGGGTCTTTAGAGGATTCCACATTATTCATTTTGCACAAACCACCAGTTCTTATCTTTGTTCTCATATATGTCAATGATATAATCATCATTGGGACTCATTTGTTCAGTATCAATGATCTTATTCTCAGATTGTAGACAGAATGTAAACTAAAGGATCTTGGTGCCCTCTCCTATTTCTTGTGCATTCATGTTAATCAGAATGACCAAGGGTTGCATTTGAGTCAAGCTAAATATATTGTGGATTTACTTAGTCGAGTGCAAATGCTGGGAGCAAAATCGTATGCTACTCATTGTACCTCAGGTAAGAAGCTTACAAAATTTGACGGTGATCCACTGGCAGATCTTTCTATATACAGGCACATTGTTGGGGCACCTCAATATTGTACACTCACAAGGCCTAACGTACATATCCTACTCAGTAAACCAACTTTGTCAAGTTTTACATTGTCCCACAACTGTACATCTCACTATTGCCAAGAGAGTCCTTTGATATCTCAAAGGGATTTCTAACCATGACCTTCATTTCCCTCCTGGTTCTTTTCACTTGCAAGCTTTCAGTGATTCAGATTGGGCAGGAGACCCAATTGATCAAAGATCCACCAATGACTATGGTGTGTTTCTTGGCAACTACTTAATCTCGTGACAATCAAAGAAAAAGCCTGTAGTCTCTCGATCTAGTACTGAAGCTGAATACCACTCTGTGGCTATTGCTACCGCTGAATTATATTGGCTAAGGATGCTCTTCAAAGAATTGCACATTTCTCTCCGTGTCTGCTACCCCCGTGTTATGGTGTGATAATGTGGGAGCTATTGCTTTAGCTTCCAATCCCATATTCCATCCTAGGACTAAGCATATTGAAGTGGATTACCGCTTCATTAGAGAGAAAATTTTACACAAGGATCTTATTGCTCAATTTGTTTCCACAGTTGACCAGTGTGCTGATCTTTTTACTAAAGGCTTAACTTTAGCTAGATTTCTTTTCTTCTGTGACAAACTCATGGTTACAGCCCCTCCCATGAGTTTAAGGGAGGCTGTTAAGGTAAAGGATCATCTTCAGACATCCAGTGACGCAAATGCAGCTGCACTGCCAACAATTTCAGAGGATTATACAGCAAAGCCTTCATCCAACTCTGTTGCAGTAGATCATCCAAGGAGTCCTGATAAGGCCGGAGATCAAAGTCGTAATCCAAGATCATTGCTTATGAATTGTTCCCTCAGAAGTTTATAGATTGTACAGATTTGAATTATACTAGTTATCTTTATCTAATGAAACTGTAAACAGGAGATTGTTCTAATCATTTATACTTGATGTACATCTGCTATAACAAGCAGAGCCTTGTAATTGTTTATATATTGGTGAATACGACGAGTTTGGTATTCTGGTCAAATCACTTGTCATTACTCTTTCTTACATCTTCCTTTACTTGTAGGCCTATGAAGCTTGCGCTTTGAGACTTTTTGAGTAAGGCGAGAGTCGAGAAGCATATCTCGAGTTAAAGCTTGATTTGCGAATCTTTCCTTTCTGAGCTAAATTTTTATCATTTCATTTTATGATGGTTGAATCTTTTCACTTTTCAATCATGTGGATATCCAAGTAAATTTTTAGTGTGCTTCTGGTTGACTTAGGCTGTTCCGGATGGTCAGTGAAGTAGAAAAGAGGCATCCATTTTGTCAACTAAAAAAATCTTGCAAGTCTCGCCACTCTCCCTCCATCTACTGAGTTATGACTCAGCATGCGCCAGACAAGGTTAGTTCACAAACTTAATTCAACAAATTCACATTTATGACTAGTTACTTCTTTATTTTTGAAATTAGTACTCAAATGTAATCTTCTTGCATGTTCAGACTTTTAAAACTAGAGTGTTGGTGGAACTTTTATGAATTTTCATGATACATCCCATGATTGAACTCATATTGTGCACCAACATACTTTTATTGTCACCTTATCTTGTAGGTGTTCATAATTGGACCAGTTAAGCAGGTAAGAAGGCCTGAAGCCATTATAAGAAAATGTGGATGGATGCAGCCTTTTGGTCTGCATGATTTTGACAGAATTATGAACTTGAATCTTTACTTTAGTTCTTATACACCAATCTTGTTGTACAAAAACAATGATTTGCTTAATTAAACACTTTAGCAAAATATTCTCGGTTTTTTCATTAGGTAGAGCATAAGATGTGGTTTATCAAGAGAAGACGTCTATTGTTGGAAAGTTTACCCCTTTTTCAATTTTTTGTTATTTTTATTTAGGATCTGTACTCTTTCTTCCTTTTGGATCAAGAGTGGTAAAAAGATCCTCTCTTGTAACCTTTTTTTCTATTTAATTATAAAAAAAAAAAAGAGAGGACGAGTTCAGATCTAAAGACGTACTTTCTTAAAGCCTTATTTGAGTGGATTTCTGCCACTACCTTTTTACATGTCTCTAACTATATATATTTATGTTCTCTTCTTTTCTTGTTCTTGATATGCAGGTGTAATTGGGTTGCATCGTTGTAGTTTTAATGAATTTTATTTACTTATAATGATTTCCAAAGCATAAAAGAAAGTTTGAAACCACACATGCACCTTATAAGTTTGTAACCAATGGCCTGATAAAAATCAGGTCGATGCAAATTGGACCTAATTATTAAATGGGTGGGCCGCTTTATGTTTTCAACTTGATCCAATTGAACCCAATCAGCAGTTGTACAAAGAAAAATTGCCAATTCATTTGAATCTTGTTAAAATAAACAAGTATTAGGAGCAATTTTTGACCCATCAACTCTGTAGAAATATACATAAAATATAAAAGAAAATAATATGAAAAAGAAAAAATAAATAAATAAATAAATAGGGGAAGCAAATAGAGACGTATGTGTTATATTTTGAATTAGTATTTATATGATGTATTGTGAACTGTATTACAATACTTTTTATTTAAAGAGAGATCATGAGTGACGAATAAGTAAATTTTAGAATAAGGAATATAAAATATTCTAACAAATAGAAAACACAAATAAACCTAATTAGAGAATATATTATAACAAACTCAATCTAATCCCTTCTTTTTTCTTTTTCTTTTTCTTTTTTTCATTCTTTTTTTTTTGGTAATAAACTCAATCTAATCCTATTGCTAAACAAATCGGGCAGAAGTCGGATGTTGAATCGACAGGATCCGATGCAAATTTTGTCAGCACTAAAAACTCTAGTGATGTGATCACGTGGGTCTGGTGACTGATGCACGTGCGGGTCAGCATCATATTCTGGGAAGCCAGCTTGGGAATTCTAGGATTATATAAAAAACTATTTTCCTTTAGTTTGGTCGGATTCTAGGATTATATACACTGAGTTAGCTCTAGAAAATGAGAGTGGAAATCCTGCCCCCCATTCCATGGGCCTTTGGCCCTATTTGAGTTGCTGGCTAAGGCCATTGAATGTGACAACTTAAAACCTTGCTGCCACCTAACTCCTAAGTGATATAGATGGACTTCATGGACCTCGACAAGTCGTCGACGGTGGTGGCCACTCGTCACATCCCTCCCGCATCCGGTCTGTGCCGACATGCCGTTTGACATCCAATGAAAGGGTTGTCAAAGGAGCGAATTGTAGAGCTGGCAATGGGCCATGTTTTGGTTGGATAATACCGACAACTTGGCCATGCTGAATTTAATGTGGTTTATTTTGGTATTCAATTATTTCAATGCCGGTCCACGGATCGCCAATCTGCAGGAATCGGGATGTAACGTCTACATTTTGTTTTTTCTTGTATCTAATGCTCTCTATATTATGTTGTAATATATAGATTATTAAATCAATCAAATCTAATCTAAAACTTTGAGATGATTGTTGAAATGTGTTGATTTCCATAATCTGATAATAAGTCTTCTCTAGCTTATTAGTTAGTGATGCTACTTACTATAATCAAGTTATTGGATGCCCTTAATTTTTGGCTCAAGTACTCCATTTGCAACTCAAGTTTGCTCTCTGATTTATATATGTAGGTAATGCACACAACATTCGTTTATGGATCGTATCTAATCTTAATCCATTATGTAATCTTAGTCAGTTTGTGTGAGAGACTGACCTTGTAACTTTTTACTTGACATTGATTATCAGCAAACTAAGAATATAGAATTTATCTATTGTTTGAAAGTTCGTTTTTAAAAAATTACGATTTGGAAACGAAAAAAAAATTTGTATTTTTAAATTACAGAAAAGAGAGTGCGTTTTATTTTTTATTTTTTAAAAAATGCATTGTTTTAGAAACGTCAAATTACTATTTTATCAAATGCTTAATTACGTTTTCAAATAACATATTTTAAAATTTTTATTTTGAAATCACATATTTTGAAATAATAAATCCAAACAGACGTTTAATATATATTCTTATTACAGGTGGGGTGCCATTAATTACATAAATGACATCTTTTACATAAAACTAGGAATTGTTTTGGAGTTGATGATCACTCATTCACTGAAACATAAAACATTAGCAAATCCAGTCATGTGCATGTATTGCGTCTCGATGAACAAATTGAGTGTTGACTATTTTCCTCAATAACCACTAGTAACATATTTTATTAAATTAAATCCAATTGTTAGTCTTTTCCGAGAATGCAACAAAAATAGGGTGTCATACATATAAAAATCCTATCACATTATAAAAAAAGATTTTCAGGATCTAATCTAATATCTCTACAGATAATTATGAAAGATATTTCTGAAGATAATTATGAAAGATAGTCTAGACATATATGTAATGTTAGAAAGAAGATTCTTTTTTTTTTTTTATGTCTTATCAAAATTAATATAACATTTAAAATTATTATTAGATTAATATTTAATAATCATTTATAAAAAATTTAATAATAATTTTAAAAGTCTTCCCAATTTTAAAAAACACAAAAAAAATATGAATTTTTCTTTTAATATTAATACCCAATTGCCTCTCAAACTATTATAGGATGCCACCATGAAAATAACAATATTTTTCTAAAGTCAGATATATATATATATAAAAATAAAAAATAAAAAAGGAGAAAAATCCATCGCAACATCTGCATTACACAGACGATTGGAGTTGTAGAGGATAATGTTTTCGGGACTTTGAATTAGATGGTCCCAGTTAGAGCTCCGCCAATCCCATTTCCCATGTGGGAGAATGCTATCTCATGAGTTGATCCGCCAATAGTGGAGGGCCACATATGCATAGGAGCGTTGAGTTCACGTGTCCGCCGTAATAATAGAAGGAGGGAGCCGTGGGCCCTACGTTTGTTGAGTTTTAGCCTTCAGGGACCACAAGCGGCTGCTGAACTGAGCCGAGCCGAGAGGAATTTGCGTACGTTTTCTGGAAAGCCCGAAATAACGCGGGAGGGAGCAGAGGCCAGAGGGGGTTCATTTGGATTTCGATATTCTAGAGAGAAAGAGAGAGACTAAATGGACCACTTCATATCATCACCAAAACGGCCCGAGAGTGGGCCCACCAGATAATAAAGTTTTAGATTTTTTGGATAAATAATAGGGGGGAGAAGGAAATAAAAAGTCTCTCTTTTAATTTGGTTGTACAATCCAAAGAAGAGGAATGATTATTTAGGTGTTACATAAATTGATAAGTACTGTTTGTTTAGATATTTATTGAGGTTATAAAAATTAAAAAAAATGAAGAATAGAAAAATTCATTGAACTTGGTGAAATCTCCATTAAAATTCTCTCAATTTGAGTACGTAAATTCAAAAAAAAACGTTTACAATTTCCAAAACAATTATATGAATAGATCGCCTAAAGCCACAAATTGACATCCGAGGTTGTATAGCCAACTCACTGCAGAAAAATATTTACCATTTATTCTTTAGGACGTGTGCTTTGTGACTTTTGAAATCTAAAAGGGCATTGCAAGCCTTCATATCATCGTTTGAGCCTTCACCCGAATAGCAAACTCATGGCATGGGAGGACACGTTTAATAACGAGGGCGGAAATTACACTTTTATTTTATTTCGTTGATGTAATAGTATTAATCAATGCTTTGATTTTTATTTTATTTTTTATTTTTTAATTTTTTATTAAGACTGATTCAAAGGTTGATTGGCACTATCACATTAGTATTATGAAATAATGGTAAGATAAAAGTATAATTTTTAGTATTACTTTTGGTTAATTTGCTACTAAGTAATATTTTTTAGTAGACGACTATATAATTATTATATAATTTGATGATGCGATAGTAAAAATTAATTTTTTTTTTTTTTTACAAATAGTGATCAAAAAATTAATTTTACTGTCATATTATCAAATTGTAGAATAATATCATTACTTATTTGCCAATATAACAATTGACAATATATCTTACATTCTCACATATTCTCGATTTTTGTTAAAACTCACTAGATACCGAGGCATCATTAGATGCAACTAAGAATCTAAAACATATTAACAAATAATAAAAATTAGCATAGTAAATGAAAGCCAAACTATAAAATTAGCATCACTCCAAGACTCGAATCCCGCTGAAAATTTTCAAATCTCGGCCATCTCGTGGTTTGAGAACCCAACAATCCCTCTTTCTAGAATTGTCAACAACCCCCAATTGAAATAATAATAATAATAATAAATAAAAATAAAAATAAAGAGCGGTTGAATCACCTTAAAAAGGTTATGAAGGTAATTTAGCCACTCCTAAATATTGTCGAAGGGAGTAGACGTGCCACACCTGGCCATTTGATGGTAGTTTAACCACCCTTAAATAACCATAAAAAAAAATTAAAAAAAAAATAAAAAAAAAAAAAGAAAAAGAAAAGAAGAAGGTGGCCAAATCATTCCTATCGGCTATCGGGGTGGTTCGACCACCTCCAGATATGGTTGAAGGTGGTGGTCAAACTACCACTTGGTCATTTGGTGGTGATTATGGCCATCTCCATGGCCATTTAAGAGCGGTTCAGTCACTCTCCACTTGACCAAAGAGGGTGGCTGAACCACTCAGTATTTTTTTTTTTTTAATTATATTTTGTTTAGGTTATTTTTGTCATTAAGAGAAATTGACAATTTTTAATAATTTGATAGAGATGTTCATGCAATCTATAGTTTAGAGGAAGGACCTTGACAATCAATTGATAGTTCAAAGAGGGTACGTGAATTTTTTTTTTCTTTCTAATTTTTAAATTTGAATATTTATTGCTACTAATCACCTATTCACCCCTTCTAGCTGATTATTTGGGGAGTCTAATATATAAACACAGTTTTTAATAGGCTAATAATCAAGCATTTTCTAGACAAAAATGTTTTATAAATCTAGGAAGTTCCAAATAAAATTATTTTTACAAAAAAAAAATTTATTTAAATAAAATAAATTGTTTTCGAATTATGTTTTTTTTTTTTTTAAAAAAAGGGATTTGATGAGAATTAAAATCTAAGCCTATTTTTGTAAAAAGAAGAATTTTATCGGGAAGAAATGTAGGAGATGCCTAATTAGTTTAAGACGAACTTCTAACTAGGGTCTAAGTTGTTTATAAGACTTAGAAAGATCGGGCTGACGTGTAAGAACTTGTGACTTAGGTTTTTAGAAGTTGTTGGCCTATTAACAGCTAAGAGGTAAATGATATTTCTTACCCCTTTTACTTACATGTATTATTTTATACTTGTTTTGATGATCATTGAGCACATTATGTACATGTATTGGTAGTTCTATGCTATATATATTCCAATTTGAAAGTCGTAATTGACAACTTGAAAGGAATAGGGTCAAATTTGGTTACAATAATTGCCCCATCATTGAGTCAACCCTCCAAGAAGCTAGATTAATTTTGTTCACATTATTTGGTTTTTCATTTCTTCTTTTACATTTTACTTTTCTACTATGTTCTTTCTGTCTTTTAATTTTTATCAATTTTTGCCATCAAAGAAATGAAAAAGAAAAAAAAAGGGGGGGNGGGGGGGGGTGGTCAAGCTTATTACTTCAAGGTAAATGAATTAAAGCCACTTAATCTGTTGTTATTTTCTTTCTCTGCATTTCTCTCTCTCTCTCTCTCTCTCTGTGGCTTTTCAATGATTTCTCTCAAGAAATCAAAGTTTTACTTTTATATTTCCTCATCTGCTGAGAAGGTGAAGAAAAACATGAGAGTTGACAATAAGAGATGTTAAGCAACTGCTATGGAACCCATTCACTGATCAGGTGTAATCATGGGGCGCATGTGGGTAGGTCTCAGAACCCAGCTGATACCTCTCTCTCTCTCTCTCTCTGTGTATAATAAAGTACAAAAAAAAAAAAAATTGAAAAAAAATGGTTTCGAAGAGACAAAATTCTGTTAGCAACTTGCTTTTGCTATCTTCTTCTCCGCCTGCCTTTGCTCGCCTGTCAATATATATCTTTTATGCTGAAACCTCCCCCACTACCAGTTTTATGTTCAAAATGGTGATCCTAAATAATTATACCTGCAGATCCTTTTGATCGGGTTTTCTATGCTATAATTGTGGTAAAAATGTAGGATCTCACTGTCATCCACGTACAATTAATTTTTCATATTTAATCTACGGATCTGTAATGTAGTTGAGGAAGTTTAAGCATTAATTGGGCCCGTTATATTATATAGAACGTTAAATGTAGATGTAGAAACGGATTTTAGATTGGTTTTGTAATTTCTTGGATTAATTGGTGACGTCATTGCTTTGTATATTGATCTTTTCTTTTTGGCCTGATAATTTGGAAGCTAGTGAAAGATTTGACATGGTCTATCGCACCAATTGAAACATATACCTAAAAGGACATAGTTTTCTTCAAAGCTAGATCCAAGGAATTTCTTCTAATTTTGTATATAAAATGATATGTGTTTATTTGTATGTGAGATGCACAAGTATTTTTAATAATAATGACAAAATTAAAAGATAATTTATTAAAAAAATATGTAATTTTTACATGTTATTTTTATAAACTGAATTGAAAAAACTTTGTTTAACGTAAGAAAAGTTTGTCCAACCTAAAATACCAAGCAAGTTCCCTATTAACGGTAACTTTTTCAATACAAACAATATAACTTTCGGACAAAAGACATATATCTAAAACTTTGAATCCCATCAGTTTTCTTCTCCATATATACTATCTACAAAGTACTGTAACTTGTTTAAGACATGTTGATATATTTTGATTCCAGTTGTGGTAAGTGGAATTAATACCCCATTCAGATTTGATGCGGTTCAATGAAGCTTTAAACCCATCACATCCCATGGGCGGTTATAAAAAAAGAATGGAGATCTTTTCGGGAGAGAGTTGTCCCATGTATAACTTCACCAAGTAAAAGTACTGTAGTAGAAAGTGAGGCAGTAAAGGTTATGATTAAAACTATGATTAAAGGAAATCCTTTTAGGAAGAAAGTGGCACTGTTAAAAGATGCTTTCATTCTCAATATCACTGCAGTTTTTCTGAAACTTTACAGTGCGCATGGAATATCTAGCATAAGCAACAAAAGGAGGTCAGAGCTTTCCCCACTGAAACAATACATTAATCAATTAATATATATTAAACAATTAAACTGCCTAAGATTTAAAAATTGCTTCTCTGAAATCTCATGCTCCCCATCTGCAAAAATATACTCTTACACCCCCACCAAACTGACCAAAAAGCCTTATCTTTTTTCAAACTCCATTATACTTCTTTCAACTGTTCAAACTATATTTTATTGGGCTTCTCCTTTTCCTCATACTGTACATGTTCAAGTACTGTAACCAATCTTTTGTTGCACTATAAAATTTGACGTTTTCTTCTTCACATCTATATATATAAGCTTTCCAATTAACAAAGCACTGTAGTTCTTCTCCATGGCAGCTCAAGGTAAAAGAAATCTTATTTTCTTATCTTTCTTTGAGTCATGGAAACCCGTTTTGTGATATATACGAGTAATTCTCTTGTTTTGCTTTCTGCTTGAAGCAGTTTCTTTGGGTTTGTCTCTGTTAATTATAACGTTTGCACTTGTTGTTCTGTTCCTCTGATCAGCGAGGAAAACAAATAATTTGCTGTGCTTAATTTGAATTCCAACAGCTGAATCTGGAAATTGGTAAGTCCTAATTTTTATTCTTTACGAATTTCTATAGGTAAATTATTTCATTGATTTATCTTACATTGATTCATGTCCTGACCTCCGCAATGTGAATTTACAGGTATTAGATTTTGCAACACAATGGACGGTTTTGGATGGGATGGGTCACAGGTTGTAACAAACGCAACATCCTTGTGGAGTAATCATGAGCAACATGTTGAAGAGACCTTTGTTTTGTCGAGCTCAAACGCCAGCGTTTTACATCCAATCGAGGAGCTGCAAAAGGCTCATCAAACATCTCATGTTTATGCAAATTCTGGAAGATTTGACTCAAACATGATCATGAACCCGTTGAGCAGTTTCATGGCGGATTACAGCATGGCAAAACAATCACACGTGGCCAATTATGGCTTACAAGCTGGCAAGGCTCCGGTGACAACATGCTCTCTGGAGTCTCTGGATTGTTTGCTATCAGCTGGTAATAGCAAATCAGACACGTCGGTGGAAGATGACGGGATTTCCATGATTTTCTCCGACTGCAGAAACTTATGGAACTTCGGTTCCGGCGGCAGTACTGCAGTTTCATCAGGAGAATCCGAGAATAACTCTGTTTCTACAAAGAGAAACAATGCTCAAACTGATTATGGTACTACAGAAGGTGGTTTCAAAATCATTTCTGAGAATCCGCCGAAACCGAAGAAACCCAGATCGGAGAAGAGTCCGAGAACATCGAACATCAACTTCCAACAGTCAAATTCATCGGTGTCGTCTTCCATGGAGGAGCCTGATCCAGAGGCCATTGCACAGATGAAGGAGATGATTTATAGGGCTGCGGCTTTCAGGCCGGTGAACTTAGGCTTGGAGGCGGTGGAGAAGCCAAGGAGGAAGAATGTGAGAATATCAATGGATCCACAAACTGTGGCTGCAAGGCAAAGGAGGGAGAGGATTAGTGAGAGAATTAGGGTTTTGCAGAGGCTGGTTCCAGGTGGGAGCAAGATGGACACTGCATCAATGCTTGATGAGGCTGCAAACTACCTCAAGTTTCTCAGGTCACAAGTCAAAGCACTAGAAAATCTTGGCCACAAACTTGACTCGATCAATTGTCCCCCAACAGACTTGGCTTTTTCTTTCAACCCCTCCTTTCCCATGCAAATCCATCTCCCACTCCAAAACCCTAACCATATCCACCATTCACCCAATTAAAAATGTTATTTAGTAAACTGTTATACAACTTTCATATAATTAAGATGACGTAGCTGTAAAAATCAGGCTGCGTTATCAATTTTAGTTGTATGACAGTCGTATATTAGTCTACTAAATAGACTTTCTACTGATAGGATTATCAAATCCCTTAAAACGCATTAAGAAACTTTAACCAAAGACCCCTAATCATATTCATCATCATTTCAGAACCAATGATTAACATCCAAATCCCCTTTTCTAGCTAAAAGCACTGAAAATCTAATCCGTGACCCATTTTACAAGTTTCATTATTGTATCCCAGCTGTGATATAGATCAGTTCAAAACTCTTAATGGCTTTTGTTTTCTAATTATCACTATCATGCATGAGACCCACCACCCAAAGAGAGTTGTTTGGCTGCGATATTTTCAGTAGTAGTTTTGCTGCTTCCAGTATCATTATGTTTTGTTCTATGAGGGAAGATGATAGTTGAGCAATTCATCATGACCGGCCCTTTTCTGCGCAGAAAGGCTTAGCAATTATAACACTTATGATTAAGATGATCAAGGGCCAGAAAGTGATTGTCACTTTGTTATAATATAATTGTTTAATGTGATGTATGCAGTTAAATCTCACTTTCTTGGTTATCTTTATGGTTTTTTTTATATGTAATTTGTTAGCTAACCAATGCAAGAGACATTCTCTTAAGACTTGTGAGCCCCAGCAGTGGTCCTGTCTCCTTGATTCAACCCAAAGCGTGCCCTTGAAAATCACCCCCAACCTCATTGCTTAGCACGTGTACGTTTATGCTTCTTTTTTGGCAGGCGCCATAAACTTCTTTCTCTCCATTTAAAAACTCTAAAAATCCATGGGTTATGCATCTAATCATATTATAATAAAGATGAAGATGATATTAGTTTTAGGGCGCAGGCTTGTTATTTGTGGGCCTGAGGTACCGTAGCTTTTTCAATAGTCCAGATTAAATTTAAGACAAAAAAACCCTTCTCTCGTCTTGAGGCCGGCCGGTTTATGATATTGTTTATGGTGACCACAAATACCCAAATGGTGAGGTTGGACTCATAAGCTTTAATATATGTAGTCTTGTTTGGCATTGTCTTCAAGGTTGGAAAAAGTTGGTTTTGATTGGATCAAAGAGGTTATTGTGGTTGGTATTGTTTGCTAAATTTAGACTTTCTGTTGTGAAAAAGAAGCCAGATGATGATCTCTTGCTTTTCTTTTCTTCATATATTAATTCTAATTCAACAAAAGCTCTCTCAAGATAACCAATTTGCGTGTGTTGGAATATCTTACACATTCATAATTTGTAGGCTTTCGCAAGTGGGAAAGATTTGACTTTGTTATATAGTTGCGATGTACGTTGCTGTTGTTTGCTGAGGACAGCTACACTTTCTCACGAGCGCACCAGTGGCTCAATTATAGGACAAGTCATCTTCTCAACTGTATAGATTGCAGGTGTCTTATTTTGATTGCCTACAGCTAGCAGCAACTGTCGTCACCTCGCTTGTACCATTGCTCTTCAATCTTTTTTTTTGGTTTGTTTGTTTTTTTTTTTCGTGATTGGTAGAGGCAAAGTATGGTAGGGGAAGACCTTACATCTTACGAGCCATTAATTGGATGAGCCCAGCCCAGCCCAGCCCAGCCCACTCAAAGACCTACTCTTTTTTTTTTTTTAATCTATTCAATAATGACAATAGTGTTATGTGGGATCAAACAAGCAAAGAGAAGTGGTCACCTAACAACAAAGCTCAAACAATAAAGGCAATACATATACAAAAATAAATAGTAAACAATGATTTCATGAATAATCCCAAGACTTACCTTAATTCTTGAGATATGGTGCTTCAAGATATCTAAAATTATTGACAGTAGTGTCGAAATTAAGATTTTGATTCATATGGGTAAACAATTAAAAAAAAAATTAAACAAAAATTAAAAAAATGTAATAAAAGAAATAGGTAAATAATTCAACAAATTCAACTAAATAAGTCACTGGACAATTCAAATAAAACTTGGCAAAAATAACACCAGTGTGATTATCATCAATTTGCAAGCACCATCTCTAATCTCTATCAGGTTCCAATCACAACATGTTCACATCATAGCACGTATAGAAGTTAAGATTTAGTTGGCAGCATTAAAAACCTTCTAGAAAAAATACGAACTGATCATGACCCCACCCCCCCTTCCTTGCAGTTGCTAATGCTTGCTAGGGCACTTGACCAACTCACATTTTTTTCAAACGATATCTAAGTCACTCGACATAAAATCAATTTAGAAATTTTAAAGGTTTACACAAATTAATAGCCAAAATATTAATTTGTGGTAATTTTATAGATATTGCTAAGGAAGTTGTTCACGTCGACCCATATGCCTGCTTAGATTCTACCCTTGAGCCTTGAAGGAGGCTGCTCCTACCCATGGAAGAGCTAACTTGAGCTAAGTCAGTATTTGATATATAATATATATATATATATTATATATATATATATATATATATATATATATGTCGCATGTGGCATATTTTGCGATTTGTATAAATATATAAGATTTCATTTTGAAATGAAATAATGTTATGAAATAGAAGTTTTGATATGTTTTTATAAGTGAGTATGTGGTTAAAAAGAAAAGAAAAATTTTATACTTATAATTTCCGCTTAGAGAGTTTTCGTAAGAGTAGCGTTACATGGAAAAGCACTTTTTGGGCATTGTCGGACGGCTAATACGACCCTTCCGAATATGGCCGGCTAATGGCATGCATCTCCTATACTGACCAGACAAGCTCAATAACTAGTTCCAACATCACTCAAAACGCCACTCAGCACATGCCATTTTATTTTTTTGATTGCCTTCATTTTTAACTTTGATTGCTTCTTTACTACACTAAAATCTCCTTCCGTCACCAAACCATTTCTTTTCAAATTTGAATCTTGGGTGCATCTCACTACATCTCACGCCCCTTCTCCCTAAAGGTAGTCTATAATAATATATAGATATATAATTAGGGAAAAATACATTTTAACACCCCCTAGATGACCCATGGGGGTGAGAACCACCCCCATTCCGGCCCGATGGAGGTGGCTCGACCACCCCATTGGCCAAAGGGGGTAGCCAAAAACCACCCAAGGGTTTGGGGAGGGCAAATAGTCCATGAGGGTGCTACGGCAATTTTAAAAAAAAATGAAGACATTTTAGACTTTTACACCATTTTTTCTGTCAAATAAGATGGAAATGTTTTATAGAAGGGCTACATTAACAAATTTGAGAAGTTATGTGAGGCCACATTGCAAAAAAAATTTCTTTGAAGCAAAATTGCAAAACATGTGAAACATTAAGGGTAAAATGTATTTTCCTTTTTTTTTTTTTTTTAATATAAGTAATGAGCCATATCTATACCTAAGAAAATAATCTTGCATGTGTTTTCTCACAAGCATGTTTCATGTTTCTTTCTTTAAAAACATAAAATATTTTTGAAAAAGTTGGCCAAACAATTTTCTTATGCAACCCTGCATGAAACACATTTTCAAATTTTGACCATATATACTAAAAACAAATTCCAAGTAAAAAAACAAAAAAAAAAACAAAAAAAAAACAAAAAAAAAAAAATAAACTTTTCAAAACTCCTCACTAAAAAATTGAGATAAAGCTAAAAAAATATTTCAACGGAGGATATTTCATATTTTTTGTCATCAAGTCAAATGACTAATTTGGATTGAGGGAGCAACCTCTAAATTTTAAATAAGGTTTGAGTTGTACTGAATTAAAGTTTAAGGAGGTAAGTAATATATGAGTGGTAGTTTGTTTATTCTTATTATTTTTTTTATTTTTTATTTTTTGTGGAAAAGATGGATTAACAATTATTATAAATTTAGTACATATTACAAACAAAATAGTTCATTAGAACCATCATGGATGATTTATTTAAAGTATAGTATGCATTGACAAAAATTTACATAAAGTAAAAAAAGGTTCAAGATCCGACACACCAATTTCAAATTTTGACAATGTTTTACTATGCTAAAGGATTGAGTTTAGTTGTTAAATTCATGTTATTCATTTCAACTGAATCTGCTAATTCGCCCACATGGCCCGCCTTCATGCAACCTAATTCAGTTGCCAAACATTCCTTTAGTTTGGCCACAACTTGACTCATGGTTGGCCTTTTAGCAGAAGTTGGAGATACACAAGTCATTGCTATTTCAACCGCTTTGCACCTAAGTTTTAATGCAAAGAACTTGCTATACATATATTAAAAATTAAGTCATATATTAATAATATGGTCTACTCGAAACATTATCCTTTCTCAACAGGGTTTGTGCATCCTGAAGGACTTCTAGTATAATTTCGATGTCTCGGACATTGCACAAACGTATTACTTTATACTAGTAGTCCGACCGAGTCCGAATTCGGATGACCCACACTGACTAGTAATGCCGTAACAATAACCATACTCAAAGAATAGTGCGTCGTTCACAAAACTATAACCATTGGATTAAAGGCTCACATTTAATAATAAAACATTTGACCATAGGGTTAACTTATAATAATAGTAAGCTCATGACCCTTTTTCCTACAAGATGGTGTACCATGTCATATGATGCAATTATGGTTATTTTATTAAAAAAGATAAGAATATTCATATAAGCAAATAAAATGAGTATGCTCAATCAGCTAACATATTGTATCCCACAACAGAAGCAGTTTCATTACTTAATTATTTACTTATCTCAAATGCTTATCCAGCTCTTCAGTCATCCCAAAACTCTTGTTACTGTGAAACATACCCAAAATATGCTAAGAATACTATCTTATTTCTAAGGACCACTAATAAAGCATGTCGCTTTGATTTAACATAAAAAACCCTAATCATGCAATCATGATTACCAACGATCATTCCTTACCTAGATCAATCGTTTCTATCCTCGATAAACAATCGTTCGTTATATACAGTGGATCGTTCGTTTGTAAGTTAGAATGCATGACAAAACTTGAAGCAACACAAAAACCTATTTTAAACCGAATCTAAACCCTCTAATAATCTCATATAAATATATTAAGACACATGAACGTGAAAGATTGTGAAAACATATGTAAGTTTATAATCATTTTATGAAAACATATTATTACCATAAAAACCATGAAACCCTTAAAACGTGCATAATATAAACCTTAAAACACATTGTTTAACACCCTAATAAGTAAAACTCTAATAAATAGAATCTAGACAGGGAAAGTTTTGGGGTTTACCTTTTTGGAGAATGAAGTCCTCCAAGCCCTTTCTTCCTTCTACATGGATTTCTCTCTCTTAATCTCTCACAAATTTGGGATAGAATGGTTCTAGAACTAGTGGTGAATGGTCTGAGGGGTGAAAGGGGGTATTTATAGAAGTAATGGCTGAGTGAAGTTGGTCCAAAAGTGAAATTACTTTATTTAGACTTAAACGATTTATCGTGTACCTTCTGACACTTGTTCTACCGAGGGTCAGACACGTGGATGACGTGAACAATACTATTAGTATACGATCGTTTTTGTACTGAACAATCATTCGTTATCCCCCTGTTTTAAATAATTTGAAATATTTTTTTACAAAAAGGTGTTTTATAATTAAAATAATTTTTAATATGAAAACTATTCGGAGTATGACAACAATCCTCTTGATCTCATGGAATGGTTGATCAGGCTCCACGTAGAATTTGTTCTACAAATGAAGAAAAAAAATGTATTACTACTAGGAATATTGAAAACATATATTAGTTGTCATACATACCATTAAGACTGCCCAAACAACCTATTTTTTCTGCTTGGGTACAACCTTCCAAATAGGACAGGATAGACTAACAAAGTGGCCACTGCGAATGTACTTTCCCCCAAGTCAGTGGAATTTGAGCCCGCTTGTGCTCATGGGCTGCCATGTGCTATTAAACTCAAGCGCTACATATAACGACCTACCCCACCCAACGACATAATATTGTATGCTTTTAGCTTTCCCAAACTAAACTTCCCAATAGGTTACCTATCCTGGTACTACTATCGTAAAAGCACGCTTAATTGCGGAGTTTTGATAGGTTCATGGTTATTACGACTTTAAAACGTGTTGTATCAAGAAGGATGCGAATTAATTTACATATAAGCATATCTTCATCCCCATACCCAGGTAGACCCACTCCACCCCAACGATACAATATTGTCCGTTTTTTGCTCCCTCGAACCAGAGTTCTTAGGAGGTCACACATCTTAAGACTACTCTCATATAAGCTTAATGTACATAAAGAAGTCTCTCACTAACCGTTTTTATTTGAAGCAATAGTTATAATCAGGCAGAAGGTTTATTTGTTAAAGGTCGTTCGAAAACTTTCTCTAATTTTAAAGGTCGATCCAGCGAGAGAGACTCAAATTAAGGAGGCTGATCATAGTCTAACTCGAAAAACAATGTTAAGTGTTACTATTGCAAAAAGTATGGGCATTAAAAACTCAAGTGTCCGAGGTTGAAAAATAAAGAGGAAGGTGATAAGCCAAGTTCTTCTTCTATGCCTGGTGTTGTTGAAGGAAATTCTAAAATTTTAGAATTTTTTGTTGTAGTTACCATTTTTTAGGGTCATTTTACAACAAGTGAGTGCTTTATATTGTTTGTACATTTCATATGTCTCCTAAAAATGATTAGTTTACTACCTATGAGTCAGTCAATGATAGTTCAGTCTTGATGGGAAACGATGTTGTCTTCAAGATTGTTGGTATTGGTATAGTCAGAATAAGAATGCATGACGGGATTGTTAGGACCTTGAAGAATGTTCGACACATACTAGATTTGAAGAAAAATCTTATTTATTTAGGCACTTTGGACTCCCCAGAATACAAGTATTCCGATGATGGTAGGATTATCAAGGTTAGTAAAGGCTCATTAGTTGTGATGAAAGGTAACAAGGTTGATGAACTCTACTAACTTTAGGATAGTACGGTGACAGGTTCAACTGTTGTATCTTCTTCAATCATTTTTTACTATTAGGAGTGTTAGCACCACAGAGTGAGGTGGACAAGCGTTTTATGTCATGTATTCCTTACTCTAGTGAAGTTGGGAGCATCATGTATACTTTGGTGTGGAAGGCAGTCAGAGTTAGTCTTGGCAAGGTTCATTAAAAGGCAGTGAAATAAATACTCTGTGATTTATGGGGCACTACAAATTTTGGTTTAGTCTTTGACAAAGATAGTGGTGTCAGTTCTAGTGTCATTGGGTATGTTGATTAAGATTATGCTAGTGATTTGGTTGTGACACAAGGAGATATCACATTGAAGAAAATTGCTCCGGCAGAAATCCCAGCGGATATGTTGACTAAACCAATTTTGGTTCTCAAATTCAAGCATTGCTTAGACTTGATTGTTGTTTATAGTTTGTGATTACTCTTAGGGGTGTTAAAGGAGAAGTCGCAAGGTGGAGATTTGTCGTGTAGTAACTTAAGTTCATCAAGTCAACACGTTGGCCCGATGAGTTGTTCTCCTAATTCCATTATGTGTTGGAATTGTTTCAGCCTTTTACAAATCAATTTTGGAGTCCTTTTGTAGCTGACCTTTTGTCCTTCTACGAATTGGATTTGGAGTCTTCTTATTAAACTGGCTTTCTGCTCTTATAAAATGAGAGTCCCTAAACATGGTTTGACAAATTAGTAAGAAAGAGAATTGGAGAGCCACAGCTTCAGTTTTCTCATAAGTTGTGCGGCATGGCACTTATAGAAAAAGAGAGTTTTTTCTTTTGTTATTTTTTTTTCTTTTGTGAAAGAATGAAATTTTGGTGTATTGAGGCTTTCGGTTTTGAGTAATTTCCTCACTACTACTCTTTGTACCCTATTTTTTTATAGTGAATTTTATCCGGATCGTCTCCGCTAGTAGATGTAGACTTGTCAAGACGAATCATTTAAATCTTGGAATCTTGTATGATTGGCTTATTTTTTATTATGCTCTTTTCTACTTCTTTGAGAATCCTAAATTTTGTTTTGTTACAATAATAATCTTTTGTTTGCTCAAAATAAGCATGTTTAGTGTTTGTTTCATTCAAAACATAAAATATTTTCTAAAAAGTTGACCAAAAAATTTACTTATGTAACACCACATGAAACACTTTTTCAAATATTGATCATGCTAAAAACACTTTTCAAATTTCTAAAATGCTTTTTTCAAATTATTCAAAAAAAAAAAGAAATTAACAACACTTAACTAAAAAATTTAGATAAAGTTTTTTTATAGCTAAAAAAATTTAACTAAGGATTTTTGTCAAAGAAAATTTAGTTATTTAATATGTTTTGCATCAAGTTAAACGACTAATTTGGATGGAAGGACCAAACTGACATGTAAACTTAAAATAGGGTTTAAGTTGCACTGAATTAAAGTTTAAGGAGGTAAGTAATATATGAATAGAAGTTTATGAAAGGAAAGTGTAACTTAGGGTGCATTTGAGATTAGGATTTCGTAGACAAAAAGTATGATTTTAAACCAAATTGCAAAAAATTGATTGTTTGGAAATTGTGTGTTTAAAAAATTAGAATTTTAAAGACCAAACTGCGAGTTTGCTAACACTTAACTGTGTTTTTAAAAATCACGCTTTCAAGTCACAATTTTTGAAATTGCAGACCCAAACGATCTCTTATTCTTTTTTATTTTTATTTTTTGTAAAAGATGGACTAACAATGATGATAAATTTAGTACATATTACAAACAAAATAGTCCATTAGAACCATTATGGATGATTCATTGACAAAAAATTACAGCAAGTAAAAAAGGTTTAAGATCCAACATGCCAATTTCGATTTTCGACAATGTTTTACCGTGCTAAAGGAATAAGTTCAGAAGTCACATTCACATTAATCATTTCAATTGAATATGTTGATTCACCCTCATGGCCCTCCTTCGTGCGACCTAATTCAGTTGCCAAACACTCCTTTAGTTCGGCCACAACTTGACTCATGGTTGGCCTTTTAGCAGAAGTAGGAGACACACAGGCCATTGCTATTTCAACAACTTTCCAAGCAGAATTGATGTTGAAATTTCCACGCAACCTTGGATCAACAATATTTTTTATGTCCCCTTTAGCAACCATGAAACTCACCCAATGACTTATGTGAGTCCTTTCCTGGGATCTTTCTATTGCAGGTCGGCTTGTGATTATCTCCAAAAGAACGACTCCAAAACTATAAACATCACTTTTCTCGGTTAACCGGTTTGATATGTAGTACCTGCAAATCAAAGCATGTTATTCTTGATAAGGTTTGTAACTCCCTTGATTACAAATATCTTAATTTTTTTTACGGAAACTTTACTTAATCACATTGAATTGTCGCCGCTTTTACAATTATCTTCATAAATCAAAAACTCACAATTTATGTTTCCATCTTTCAATTGTTTTCAATCTCACCCCTCGGTTAGGATTTTTCGTTAAATCCTGTCAAAATTTTCAAAATACCCATATTTTTTTAAATATATATATATATATATTTTTAAAGATTCAGGTGTGAGTATTATTGTAAATTTCTTTAAATCTTGACCAACGCTAAAATCTTTACAATTTTTTTTTTCTTTTCCTAAAAAAAGTAGGTTGAGTTTAGAAATTTTGACACCACTCTGTTAGAATTTAACGAAAGATACAAATGGAGGGGTGAAATTAAAAAATTTATATACTAAATTGAAAGTTTTTGAAATTTATGGGGTAATTGCAAATGTGAAAAAATTTCAGTGGGGTTATGTAAAGTTTTTTTTTTATTATTTTTTTAATTGTCTCACATAAGGCCTAAATCCAAATTTTGTTTGATTTTTTGGAAAATTATCGTTAGTAATTTCAAAGCATTCCATTTCCTCTTTATTACT
The DNA here is from genome assembly GCA_900184695.1 of Betula pendula. Classification (NCBI taxonomy): domain Eukaryota; kingdom Viridiplantae; phylum Streptophyta; class Magnoliopsida; order Fagales; family Betulaceae; genus Betula; species Betula pendula. The sequence goes on from FXXK01000907.1 coordinate 266,479, forward strand.
AGCTTTGTATTACATTTTCATTTCATAATGGGTCACATCTTTGTAGAATATAAATGTCACAAAAATACTCACTCAGGATCCAGGTACCCAGGGGTGCCAACAACAACAGTTGACACATAAGTGCCACCATCAATGGGAAAAATTTTGGATAGGCCAAAATCAGCTAGTTTGGCTTGAAAATTTTCATTTAACAAGATGTTTGTGCACTTCACATCTCTGTGAATTATAGGTGGCCTGCAACCATGGTGTAGATACTCCAATCCTAAAAATTCATAACCACATCATTTGTAGGACAGGTTAAAAAAGAAAAGAAAAAAGGATGTTATAAAGAAAGAATTATGCAAATAAACTCATTGCTAACCTTGTGCTGCATCCATCGCTATTCCAAGTCTATCTTCCCAATTCAAGATGTTTGCCTTCTCACCTGCATCCATCAATAAAATGCCTAAATCATGGTATGTTTTGTTATTCAAATTAAATTAATGTTGATCGTGTTTGTAGTACTGATCAATGTAAAAAAAAAAAATGATAATTCTAAAATTAATTATAAAAAATTTATTCTCTAAGAAAGATAAGACTTAATAAGCTAAAATCTGAAATACTCTTTGCATAATATTTCAATTACGCCCAAACCTGAAAGATGTGCTTGTAAGTCTCCATTGCCCATATACTCATAAATGAGCCCCATGTTAGTTCCTTCATAGCAATACCCAACAAGAGTAGTTAAGTTTCTATGATAAACCCTCATAAGAAGTTTAACCTGTAATTACAAAATTGTCATAAGAATTTTAATTAATGCACACGTTAGATCATATATATATATATGAGCTTAAATTTTTTTATATGAGTAACAGTTACGTGCCTCTGATTGAAATTGTTGAAACCCTTGAACTGATGATGGAGAGAGCATCTTCACCGCTACTTGAGTGTCATCTATGTTGCCACGATAAACAGTTCCAAATCCACCCTTACCAAGAATCGTCTCAAAGTTGTTGGTAATTTTTAGGAGCTCAGAATATTTAAATTGTCGTTGTATTGACTCCAATGATATATTTTGGATGTTGGATTCAGTATGTACCATCAAAACTGCAAAGATCATCATGAGAATGATAATTAAGCGCATATCTAAGGAGAAATTTTTTATTTGTTTAGGTGAATTTTGATTCTTATAATTAAAAATTTTACCTTTAGTCTTATCTTGTTTTTTTCTCCTTCTAAGTACCAACAAGATAGCAGCAACAATCAATGAGAGGATTAACAATCCACCAAGTGATGCTACTATTGGAACAACAATACTGTTCTTCTTCTTTTTGCATGAACCAGATCCACATAGATTTGGATTGTCACCCACTCTAGAAATGATAGTGTTGATCATGGCGTTAGCAAAAGGCATGCAATTAAAAGTCAAAGTAATTTGTTGACGTGTATATATATATATCATTAGCAGATATTGTAACCCATGCTTTAGTTTTTTTTTTTTTGGTAGATAATTGATAAATTTTTCATTTTATGAAGTTTGGAGTAAAGGGAAAATGAAAATAGAAAGCCGCTTACGGTCTTTGACAAAACTCATACCTTAATGATAATGAACCAGCCTCTGATCTTGCAATTAGTTCAGCTGGAACAAAACCGGACAGCTGGTTTCGTTCCAAATTTCTGCATGCGAAGGTAGAATGAATATTTCGTTTCCAATTCTTTAACCATGAAATTTGTAGCATCAGTGTTAAAATAAAAGTAACTTACAAGACCGTCAAGTATTGTAATTGAGACAAGAAATCAGGCACTGATCCAGTTAAGCTATTGTTAGATAGATCCCTGAAATGAGCGAATCACTTATCTTTAATATTGGTTGGGGTAGAAAATGCGTACTTAATTTGGCAATCATCATCATGTTTCTAAATTATCTAATCGTGTAAATTGTGGATACTCACAAATATTGTAACATTACGAGGTTTTCTATGTCGGCAGATATGTTTCCAATTAGTCCACTTGAGGACAAGTTCCTGAGGAATTTAAGTTTTACAGTAACTAATTAAATTAATTAGGAGTCAAAATATGTACGTTGGAAAGACATAAATGCTATACGAAGGCAAAGACTTACAAGGATGTGATTCTAGGAGGAGTAGAACCATCATAGCTACAATTTAGACCTTCCCACGAGTATGCTTTAGGGGCACACGGATCTCCTTGCCAATTTCTCTTTATTCCATACGTTGACTTGATTTTTGCCATGGCATCAACTAAAATTTCACATGCATCGATCCCAGTCAGTCAGTCAAATAGATGCGGACTTGGACATATATATGTGTGTGTGTGTGAGAGAGAGAGAGAGAGAGAGAGGAAGAACGTACCATCTCCTTGGTCTGTTTCAGATTGGAAGAGATATTTCACCGAGTATACCTCAATCGCATTGACGATGGGTGGAAGTGTTGAATTTTCAGTTTTGAAGATTGAAACAACATATTTCCGTGATCCCCTTATGGCCGATTTGCTGTACAGAGTGTTTGTGGATAAGTAAGCAGGAGAAAGGGGTCCATACCAGAGCTTCTCGTTGAGGGTAACGTTGAATGATCTTGACTGGTTCGCTTCGAGCTTTACAACTTCAGCAAAGTGCATGTACATATAGTATTCGGTAGCCGCACCATCTGAGTCCCACTCGAAGTCTAAGGGAGCGCTATCATTTACCGGTGTGGCTGCAGTACTCATGACAACAGATGGTGGTTGGTAATCATTGTGACTTTTGGAGTCAATGATAAGCGGGGTGCTTAAATCTGTCCACTTAAAGTAGTTATAGGGCGCCCAAAAGCGATCATGAATATCGTCTCCATACCTAATTAAACACGTATATTCCTTATAATTAAGCTATATATGGTGATCAGTTGGGTGAGATCTACTAAAATAATTTACATCACAACCACTACTGATATCATATATATAAAATGACTCACCTGTATCCTTGGTTGCTTCTTGATCCAACATCGACCCGAAATAAGAGTGCCAATGATCCAGATTCTGTCACATAGGTGGTATTGTTCAGTGGCCTTAACTCTATTGCTGATATAAATGGTGTCCCGAGGTGCGTGTTTACGAGACAGAGATGTAAATAATTTAGAGATATTGGGACGACATGTATGAGCTCCTTGGTGACACTAAGCGATGAATTCACCACTTTGACGGTGTCCCACGTGTTTGCTCCAACATACAGATCGAATTGCGGTAAATTGCCTTTTCCATCATAATTCCCGTACAAGAAGGATGCTCGGATAAAATATTTAGTGCCTCCTGTGACGTTTATGTTGTAACAGTTACGGATTCCTTCAGGAAAGCTTCTGAGCTTCCATACGTGTCGTTGATAGTTAGCTTCTAATTCAGGTGATATGCTCATAATTATACCCGTGTCGATGAAGGTCGCGTCTGAAATGTAATTTATGCCTGTTTTCTTGTCCGTATAGTTTGATGGTGACCCACAATCTATGCTTATGAAGCCTGCTGGGACAGATAAGACAGAGTAATCCCTTAGCTATTCGGTTAGCAAACCAAAACCAAAGTGATCATGCATATTTATTGAAAGATTTAGATGATGGATGATACCTGATTGATCATCCTGGGCATGAACCAGCTCAAGTATAAGAGCCAAACCAGCGAGCAATGCAAAGATGAAATGTTTGAACTCCATGGCCATCATCAAAGCCTCCACTAATTCTCTATTGGAACTTTTCCGCCATGGTATGCTTTATACTGCAAACGTATACGACTGTTAGTAAATAGAACACTTTTAGCAACGCAGTCAAAGTCAAATGACAGCTCATCAAATTGTATAAAGTCATCATATGTTCCAATCACGTATAGTTCAGCTGATCTAGCATAAAAAGTTTTTTTTTATCCTGACCAAGTCAATTGTCCAAGTCAATTAGTAAACAGAACAATTTTAGCAACGCCATCAAAAGATTTTTTTTTTTTTTCCTGACCTAGTCAATTGTCCAAGTCAATTAGTAAACAGAACAATAGCAACGCCATCAAAAGATTTTTTTTTTTTTTCCTGACCTAGTCAATTGTCCTCGTTAGAAGGGTTCTCTTGCCAACTGACAGCTCATCAAACTGAAAAAACACATATGTTCCAATGATGTTTAGTGATCGTACCTACAATTTTTTTTTTTTTTCTTAAAGAAGTAATTACCTTTAATTCTACCGCTACAAGTCATTTACGCGTTTTCATACGAACTATTAGCTATCACACTCACGTTTTTGGATTCACTATAATTTTAAAACAATCATATATTTTCAGATTATATGAATTCATGTCATTTTTTGTATCAAACGAAGTGAAAATGCTATTTATTAAGATATATAGCATGCGACTTCAACTCTAAGGGTACGTTTGATACGTACGCGAAATAGAAAAAATAAATAAATTCTATTAGAAATAAAAAAAAAAAAATTGAATATAATAACCTTGATGTTAGAGTAAATAATAAGGCTCTAACACTTAGAATAATAATTTTTATTATCCATAAAAGAATGTATATTCTTCTCAAATTTGATAGGAATAAGTATTTTTTTATAGGCAATAAAAATGGCTAGTTCCTTCCACCACATCCCATTTTCAATGAAGGCTATTTATTTTTTTAATAAACTAGTTATTTTACATACCAAACATAACTTAAGTCAAAATTTTGATTTAAGATGCATGCGTCTTATGTCCTTATTCTTTTAATATAATTGAATATGTGTTGGTTACTGTAGATGTCTGTTTTCTACAGTAACTCCGGCCGGCTTCCAGGGATGAGCTTCGCCTGCAAAATGAGAAGAAGCCATTAGAGTGGCCCACTGGCGCTTGCCAGTGGGGCCCCTCCAATGGTTAAGTTAGTTGGAGAGGAGAGGTCAGGAGAGGAGAGGAGAAGAGAGAGAGATGGTTGTTGTGTGTGAGAGACAATACCTGAATCCTTATATATCTGACACCCTAGGCCCTCTAGTATAATTTTTGGGCTGTGGGCTGGTGACATGGGCCTTAGGTAATTCATAGGCCCTACGGGAGTCCCCCAATTCCCTTGGATGATTAGTAAATCTATCAATGAGAATTTTATAAGTGTGTGTGCCTGGACCCGTGGATGGGCCTTGCTTGGAGTTTCTGTTTGGGCCCTACAGGAGTCCCCCAATTCCCTTGGATGATTAGTAAATCTATCAATGAGAATTTGAAATTGTTTGTACTGTCAACATAGAGAGGCGTGTGGGTGACTTGCTTATTCGATCCTGGTGGGTCAAGATGCGTGGCATCGGTGATCGGCAATAGAGATGGCGATCCCAGCGAGTCGGGATGCATGACACCGGCAATCGGCGATAGAGATGGCAACCATTAATAGAGATGATGATCTCGGCGCAACAACCGGCGATAAAGATAATAACCGTTAATAGAGAAGGTGATCTTGGTGCCACAACCGGCAATAAAGATGACGACCGTTAATAGAGATGGTGATCCTGACATAACAACCGGCAATAAAGCTGAGGGCCGTTAATAGAGATGGGTGATCTTGGCGCAACAACGGGCAATAAAGATGACGACCGTTAATTGGTGATCCTGGCATTGTGGTCTTAATATGCCTTGCTTGGGAGGTCTTATACGGTCATGGCGATGGAGTCCATGTGTAGCGCTCGGAGCGAATTACCGAGGATCGGGCTGTCTATGTGGTCTTATGATGCCTCGGTTTGGAGGTCTTATACGGCCATGACGATGGAGTCCATGTGTGGCGCTCGGAGTGAATTACCGAGTCGATCCTCGAAGCGAATTACCGAGGATCGAGCCTAGGAGCAAGGTCTTAAGATGTCTCAGAGTGAGAAGGCTTATACGGCTGTGGCGATGGAGTCCATGTGTGGCGCTCGGAGTGAATTACTGAGTCGATTCTCGGAGCGAATTACTGAGGATCGGGCCTAGGAGCAAGGTCTTAAGATGCCTCAGAGGGAGAGGGCTTATACCACCTTGATGTCATAACAGTCTGGGAGCAAGGTCTTAAGATGCCTCAGAAGGGGAGGGCTTATACCGCCTTGAGGTCGTAACAGCCTAGGAGCAAGGTCTTAAGATGCCTCAAAGGGAGAGGGCTTATACTGCCTTGATGTCGTGATAGTCTGTCGGTAGTATAAGAGATGCCCTGAGATGGTGGTCCTATCGCAGCAACCGGTAATAAAGATGACGACCGTTAATAGAGATCATCATAATGGCAACTCGTAGATGTCATGACAAATACTATAGTTGAAGGTTAATGACAGCATCATAGAGATTCCATGTAGCTTCAAATAGGCTTCAAGAGCATATAAATTTCCTGGTAGCTTCAAATAGGTTTCAAAAGCATATAAATATGAAGAGATGTAGTTGTTGGCCCATATATCCATGTATGGAAGTTTGAGCAATGTGAATCAACAATGACAGTTACCATGATATCACTATAATGGCGACTCTCAAATGTCATGGCAAACTTAGCAGGCGAAGGTTGATGGCAGCATCATAAAGATTCCTTGTAATTCAAGAAGCTTCAAGAGTATGTAAATATAAAGAGAGGTATTTGCTAGCATGTATCCCCATGTGTTGCCATCAAGAGACCATGTTTCAGTAGACAAACGAAATGTAGTGTAGAGATGCTTCGAATAGGCCATCTCCTTCTAGATGGAGATTATATAAGAAAAATATCTATACTAAATGAATGCTTCATAGGTAATTAAATATGGAGATGTGTCCTTTGTGGGACACATATGCCAAACCTTTACAGATGCAAAATGCTTTGATGCACTTTGGAGGTGTTCTCAGATATTTGTGACATCCCTCAGATTTTGGAGATAGTTATCGGCGTTTGGAAATAGTCATTTAATTTTGGAGAAGCCCTCGGATCTTCGAAATAACCCTCGAAACTTGAAGAAAGCCGTCGGCTTTGTAGAAAGCCCTTATTCAAACTCAAGATAAGGTAATAGAGATGGCGATCATTAAGACCAATCTAGTAATACTTGTACCAGCTAAAGTGCAGATTTGAAGACTTGTGAGCTTGCAAATAATGAACAACAAAATAGTGTTCCAAAAAATTCCCCATAGCTTTAAGATGATGGGTACTCGAACCATACATTACAAGATAATAATCTAAGGAGACAACTAAATAAGAAATAAATATTATGGAGATTGAGTACTTGAAGCTTTTTAGGAGATGCTGTGTATGTGAATCTTTTAGAGAAGCCATTGGATTTTGGTGTGCTCTCGGAATTTAGGGTTGTCCATGTAAACAAGAGAGTTAATACTCTTCAAATAGGTAATATTCTTTTAGATGGAGATCACTAAATATAATAAACATATTTATATTAAATGCTCATGAAGCATTTAATATATAATATCGAATAATACATTAGCAACATGTGTTAAGAGTCTACATAAGAAATATGTGAATGGTGTACTGGATATGGACTCCAATTGAGGAGTTCTTGCCAATATAACCTTCATGGGGCACAACCTCTAATCAGATGTCAGATTTGCTATTGAATGATATAGGATTTGGCTTTCAAAGTATGGATATTGTTGTTCATCAAACGAGAGGCTGAATAATTATAAACATCGTATATGAACAATTAAAAACTACACACGTATTGGGCATATTACACACCTGAGAAAGAGCATTTATGAGCAATTCAGTTTTTATTTCTTCGTATTTCTTTTCTATTTGGGCAAAAGTTCATGTCCAAGGTGATCCATAAGATAGGGAGCAACAAATCCAAGCAGATTGATGTGATCCGTAAAATAAGGAGAATGTAGATATGGTTGTGTACTTCAACTGTATGATAGTTCAGAGGTTCTTCCAAAAAATAAAATGCCATCTATAGGTATTCCAATTATAAACTTAATAATGAAAGTGGAGAGAATACAGGAGTATTTTGAGTGATTGGAGCACTTTCTTCTTCACACCGTCACGTAAGGTGTACCAGAGGCAAAAAGTTCCTTAAAATAAGGAATAAAAATTCTCCTTGCAGAGTATTTCCATTGTGACCAAAAGTAAAGGGGCAGCAAATGTAAACCCACTTTAAGGACTCTATTAATGTTTGGCTAAAGCATAAATCCAAACGCCATTTAGAGACAAACCAAATAGCCATATAAATGCGAGTACAGGGTAGCCATGGGAAATCCAAAGCACAGATGTATGCAAGCGAGGTTGTACATGGTGTTGATTCTCAGGAAAACAAATGTTGATTCTCAGGAAAATAATATAAAGAGGAGTGCATCTTGATATGACATGCGTGGAAATAAAAGGCTCCAAAAATATTTACCCAATCCAGTGTATGTTGCGTGTATAAGTTAGGCAATCAGCATTTAATACATTGAGGCAAGTAAACAAATTGCCAATTATACCTTGGCTGGGAAATTGTCACAAGTGCCAGCCCATGGTATCTGCAACCGCTGGCATTGAGCAGTATTTCTACTGAAATTTGTCAGTTGGCATTTGATGGGACCATGCCCTTTGGAACTGGTGGGAGTAATGCTATGGTTCGCCAGGCACAAATGTCTGGCAAATATTTTTGAAATTCAACCGCACCTACTGAAAAGTCAGGAGCACAAATATCAAAGAGATCAAGTCTAAGGATAATAGAGAGGCTAAGAACATATATGGAAACGAAGGGAGAGATCTATTATAGTGGGGCACAGATCTATGCAGATCTAGTGCCGATTTGCCATGGTAGAGAAGAGATATAGAGCAAGCCGGGGAGGGTGCCGGAGAGACGGAGGCCGGGTGGTTCCCGGTGATTACGGTTGGGAATGGTGGACGATATTGCTGGGTCGGGGATGCCGGTAGAGTCGCTGTACAGTGGACGACTTATGACAGCCCCTGGTGTCGCTAGACCATGCACGACTAGTGGAGGCGTCGGCAGTGTTGGCGAAGGTGCGGGTGGGACGGAGGAACATTACCGGTCCGGCGAGAGGGGGCTCCAAGTTGACTCTTCCACTCGGTCGCAGAAGCCAAAAGAGGTGAAATATCACAAACCCATCATCAAAAACCACAGCCATCGAGTAATTTTTGGACCAAATAACAGATGTTTGCAGATATGAACTTTTGGAGCTGAAAGGGAGCTTCCGGAGGCAGTTAACGATGAGGCAATGGGTTCGATGGATCCGGATCTGGGTCTGGTTGGGTCGGTTGAAATATCCTTGCAGGTCTATATCGGCGACCTGCAGAGAGCCGAGTTCTGAGCAAAAGTGGATTGGGGGGGAACCCGATAAGGATCGGGTACTTCGCCGGAAAGCTGGACACCGACAACGTTGAAATCCTGCAAAGGTGGGATTGGAGGGCTGGAGTTGTTCATTTCCGAGAGGTGGGATTGGATGTGGATTTGGGAGACTTTGTCTTTGTGTTTTGGTGTCTCTAAGAGGCTAATTTGAGTGGTGAGAATGAGACTGACGCTAGTGACACCAATGAGCATAGACTTGCTGGGTTGAAGGGCTTGACAACAAGACTCTCGGATCCGTTGAAGATGGTCACAGATCTAGGGAGATTGAGTTTGGATCTGCCATTGATGATCGGAGATTTGCTATGAGAGGGCCCAGATCTTTACAGATCTGGTTTGGGAGAATGATGATCTGTTGTTGCTTCGGCAACAATCCGATGAAGGAGGTAAAACCTTTTGCTGAAGTAGAGATTCGTTATGATGCTATTGCCGAAGCCCAAAAATCCGGTCAAGGAGATGAGGCAAATCTAGTGAAGGGGATGAGGCTTTTTTGGCGGGTGTCCCTCGACCTGGTCGCCGGCACGAAGCCTTTTGTTCGTTGGAGTCCAAAATCCATGGTGGAAGGAAGTCGGATTCCCACAGACGGCGCCAACTGTAGATGTCTGTTTTCTACAGTAACTCCAGCCGGCTTCCAGGGAGGAGCTCCGCCTGCAAAATGAGAAGAAGCCATTAGAGTGGCCCATTGGCGCTTGCCAGTGGGGCCCCTCCGATGGTTAAATCAGTTGGAGAGAAGAGGAGAGGAGAAGAGAAAGAGATGGTTGTTGTGTGTGAGAGACAATACCTGAATCCTTATATATCTGACACCCTAGGCCCTCTAGTATAATTTTTGGGCTGTGGGCTGGTGACATGGACCTTAGGTAATTCATAGGCCCTACAGTTATTATTATTATTTTATTATTATTATTATTATTATTATTATTATTATTTGAGAGAAAGAATATGTGTTGGTATTAAGAAGAGTCAACACAACTTAATTTCATACATGTAATTTGAGACATTGGTTGGCAGAGAGACGACAAAGAACCATAAATGATGAAGGGAAACCATGGCCCTGTTTGGCAATGCACTCTACTCCCAATTCCAATTCCACTCCAATTTTCAAAAAAACATTCCCACTTTTTATATCACATCAACTACTTTTTAACAACTTTTTTTACTTTTTATATCACATCAAATATTTTTTTTTATACCATTCAAATAAATACCTACTAAAAAAACAAAAAATTTCACTTTTCCATACAAAACATTCCCTTTTAACAATCACATCATGCTACAGTGGAATCACCCACAAAGAATAGAATGCTTTGCCAAACAAGGCCCATGTTTCACTCCGTTGAACCAGCCCATGAGTCGTTACTTTGTATGGAAACGGAATCAAAAAAAGAGGCGTCTAGATCACGTTTTGTGTGTGTGTATTTTTTTTTTTTTTTACCAAATTGTCTAGAACACGTTTTGAAGAAAGAAAATCGATCGACCGCGTGAAAGTTCATTGATGTGAAGTTGGAAATTGCATGGTAATGCCATTTTTAATTTTAAGATTCACAATAAACTTTCAAATTTTTTCTAAATTTAAATCTAAAAATTTTACAGTAATTAATCTAACTATTGATAAAACCAACTTTTGAACTCATTGTATTAAAAATCCACTTTGATTAAGAGGAAAGAAGAAAAGATGTGAAAGAGAAATAACATTACAAAAATTTTAACATTTACATTTTAGCTTTTTAGATTTAAAGAGAATTTCTAACAGATGTTAAATTTAATATTTGATAGAGAGTTTGTTAAATGGTAATTTTTATGTGTTTTGTTCAAAATTTAGAGAAAAGTCAAATTTAAAAAGCTCCTTGTGAGTTCTTTGACATATGTTAAATTTAATATTTGATAGAGAGTTTGTTAAATAGTAGTTTTTGAGTGTTTTGTTAATAATTTAGAGAAAAATCAAATTTAAATAGCTTATTGTGAGTGCTCTAATCTGCTATAAGCAAAGAAAAAAATAAAATGACAAATCTCTCATCTATGGTTTGATTATCATTTTAATTTTAGTATAATAATACAAGTAGGATTGGGCAAATCCACCAAGCGCTGGCTGCTACTCGTTGCCACTTGCCTTCCAACCGACACTGCCTGCCTGCCGCCAACCAGTGGCCAGTAGGCGGAACAATTTTTTTTTTTTCCAAATTTTCTCGGTTGGTAGGTAAAACTGGATTTTTCCAACTGCCTACCAACTGAAATTACCAACTTTATACCATGATTGAAACTATGTCCTTTTTATAGTTCAAAACGACATCGTTTTGACACTTTCAAATTTTCCTTATTATTCCCTTCTCAAAATGACACCGTTTTGAGAAGGGTATATAACTCTCGCTTCATCCAGCCTTCATTTCAAGCCTCCATCCTCAAACCCTACGTCATTTCTTCAAACCCTACGCACATCGCATCGTGCACGGTGCTGCTACTCCAGAGGTTTTCGTTGTGAGTTCTCCCACTCTCCATTTTCGCAATTGCAGACAACGTCTATAAGGTTCGTGCCGAGGAAGGATCCACCGATCACAAGGTTCACATCACTTTTACATTCTCTTCATTTCTTGATGTGGCCCAGAATTTATCTGTGTCTCTGTTATGTTGTGGCCGTGTTCTGTTTTTTCTTTGATCTAAACGCAATGCTATGCATTTCGATTGTGTGGGTTTATGGGTAAATCATGATTTGGAAAGAAATTGGTTGTGCTTGTGCGTTTTGGTTGTGTGGGTTTATGGGTAATTGAACATGAAATTCGGCCTGGTCCAACTGACATTTCCGACAAAGTCGATAATATCGGTAGGGAAAACTAGAGTTCGGTTGGTAAAGTCGGTATAATTTTCAACTTTACCAACTGTGGCGGAGCGAAACGTGAAAATGCCATTTTTTATACCGACTTAACCAACTCCCACCCCTAATTACAAGGAATTACATCTTAAATGTCTCATAATAATTTAACAATGATTCGAATCCACCGCAGATCTTAAGAATTGCCGTGGTAGCAATGGCAAGAGTCTAAGCCGTTAGATGTATCTAACGGCCTAGACACTAATAACACCTCAGGATATGATGATAAGTCTTGAATTACACATTCAAGCCCCTTAACTCGCATGTGTTGTATCTAGTTTGTATTGTTATCTAATACTTTTAGGTGTGTTTATGTATTATTTTTCATGGTTTTGCTTAATGAAAATGCAAGACAACTATTTATCCATTAGACTGAAGATAGTTTGGGAAGAAGTCTTATGCTGAAAAGGGAGTGACGCTCGAGCGCCAATCTTGACGCTCGAGCGCCAGAAGCAACCTCAACACTGGCGCACGCAGCAACGCTTGCAGACATTGTGAGCGCCAGAGCACTTGACGCTCGAGCGCCCAAAAGTGACGCTCGAGCGTCGTCGCCCCTTCCAGAACCTGAAGATCTTTCAGACAGCTCAGAACGGCTAGATCTTTATGGTTCCAGTTTGCGGCTTGCCAGTCCATTGTGGGCGCCGAAATCGTCCTCAGAACCGCCCAAGACTTTTGGGGAAGATGATCTTTTGTAGCATTTATGGATTTTGAAAGATCTAAGTCCCTTCCCTCTCTATATGTACTTGAGTCCGAGAATGGACCATGATCTCGGTTCTCTATTGTTTTCTTAGTTTTTAGCTTCATTTTGCTTGCTTTATTTTCTGTCCAGTAGGTAAGGGCTCTCTCTTAGTGCTTGGTTCCTTGGGGAATGGTTTCTCCAAATCAAATGGAGTTTTCCATAACCCTCATGAGGAACTAAACCCTTCTTAGGTTTGATTTAGCTTAATCCAAGTACTATGAGTGTAGTAGGTAATGTAATGAGTTTAATACAAATGGTGAGTGGATTGGGTTACATGCTTTTGTTTGAGCTTAATGCAAACACACATTTGAAGATAATGCTTTCTGTTGTCTATGAAGATTGTGTTGATTCTTGAATGATTTTATAAGCTTGCAATGGTTTTTATTGACATGATTCTCATGGATATGGATATGCATCTAGGGACCCACAATTTAATCCTTGTAGTTTTAACTTAGAGTAGTGGGCAAAAAGGGTGGAAACCTAATGAGTGTTCTATGCTAATCCATGAGTTATGTAGCTTGAGGAAGGATTTATATTGTCATGCTGGGAGCTTGATATCTCACATCTAGATTAGGGGGTGGTTTGAGGTGTACACTAAGATGCCTCTATATTTCTTTTTTGAAAGGATATTCTTGAAGAGATGGTTGGGGGGTTGCGACCCTTCAGATACCTCAAAACCTTACTTCTTCTGTGAATTCCATGCTATATCTTGCTTGCTTATGGTAATGCAGGATTGATGTGAAAATCAATTCTCTATACCCCTCTTATCATTTCCGTACAGTTGTATTCTGCATAATAGTTTAAAAGCTTTTTAGATTGTTTGTTTGAATTAAAAAACCAAATTCTTGTGTTTATGAGTTAGGTTTAGGTAAAGTCTTAGAAGATTCCCATCTACATAACTTTTACATCCCTGGTGTTCGATCCCCTCAGATAATAGGACCTATCTACAAAGATTCGTGCTATGCGAGTCGTCTTACAAATTTTAAAACTTGATTTCTAAACCCCGATCAATTTTTGGCGCCTTGCAGGGATTGTTTGTCAAAAAGGTTTTTTTGGGAGTTTGTGAGATTGTGCCTAGTTTGATTCTGTATATTGTGTGTCATATAGAGTCACATAAAATTGCATAAAATCGAGTCTGTACACAAATCTGGCCTTTTTGGTTCATTCTGTTTCCTGTTGTCTGCATAATTTAGGTGTTCCTGCAGAATCTACGCTCGATAGCTGCAGATATTGTATCGCAGCGCCGGACGCTCGAGCCGCCGACCCCTGGGTGGAGACGAGGGCCCAGACGACAGACAGTAGCACTGAAGCTACTGCCTCGGCAGAAACAGAGCACTTGACGTTCGAGCGCCAGTTCTTGGAGATCGAGCGCCAAGCACCCACTCTCGGCAGAAACAGAGCGACCGACGCTCGAGCGCCACCTTGCGGGGATCGAGCGCCGCCCCCTCAGACAGTAGCACTGAAGCTACTGCCAAGGCAGAACAGGTATTTTTTCTAAACTTTGTTTTTCATTTTGTTTTCACCTGTTTGTTGTGCATATTACTAGGGTGTTAGTTTATGTTTGGTCGCCGCTCATTATCACTGCCTATTTTTCCGTGCGACCTAGATCTAGAGCGTACTCTTAGACAACAAAGAACCGGAAGGAACTTAGATCTAAGAGTACCTACTGTAGAACACATGGCTGAAGAGAATAGGACTGTTTTATTGAGGGATCACTATGTTCCCTCCACATATACACCCTCTTCATGCCTTCGGTTGCCGGACATCACGGCAACCCAATATGAGATTAAGTCCAGCACAATTCAAATGCTACCATCTTTTTATGGACTTAGCAATGAGGATCCGTATAAACATCTAGATGAATTTATTGATATATGTTCAACTCTTCGATTGCAAAATTTTAATGAAGATGCTTTACGGATGCGCCTCTTTCCGTTTTCCCTTAAGGATAAAGCCAAACAATGGCTTAATTCCTTACCAAACGCTTCAATTACTTCTTGGGCTCAAATGCAACAAGAATTTCTTAAGAAGTATTTTCCAATAGGGAAAACGAATCAAATACGGAAAGCCATCACTGGCTTTTCGCAGTTTGATGGTGAATCTTTCCATGAAACATGGGAAAGAATGAAGGACCTTTTGCGAAAGTGTCCACACCACGCTGTCCCCAAGTGGCAGCAAGTCCAATGCTTCTACGATGGCTTAACTGAGCCACAGAGGCAGATGGT
>FXXK01000907.1:290043-319729 GCA_900184695.1 Betula pendula
TTTTAGAGAAGACGGTTAGGCCTGATCGCAAGGATTGGTCCTTGCGACTTGATGATGCATTATGGGCATACCGTACAGCATTCAAAACACCGATTGGCATGTCGCCATACCGGTTGGTCTATGGCAAGGCATGCCATCTCCCTGTTGAGTTGGAGCACAAGGCCTGGTGGGCTGTGAAGACGTTTAATTTTGATATGATTTCAGCTGGGACCCACCGGAGGCTACAATTGAGCGAGCTTGAAGAGCTGCGCAACGATGCTTACGAGAGTGCACGGGTGTACAAGGATAAAACCAAGGCATTTCATGATAAACACATCCGGCTTAAAACTTTCGTCCCCGATCAAAAGGTATGGCTATACAATTCCAGACTTAGCCTATTTCCTGGTAAGCTCCGTTCGAGATGGGATGGCCCATTCATTGTAGTATCAGTTTCCCCTCACGGAGCAGTCGAGCTAAGAGATCCTAAGAGTGGCCAAACTTTTAAGGTCAATGGTCAGAGACTGAAACCCTACATCCAGGGTATTGAGCATACGGAAGATGTGGATTCCATCGATCTGATGGATCCCATCTATTTGGAGTAATTTTGTAAGGCATTTTTGAGGTTCTACCATTTTTGAAATCCTGCGCCTTCATGGGAGGATCGATCGTAGTAACCCTAGGATCGATCGTAAGTAGGATCGATCGTAGAAATAAGGGATCGATCCCAGGCTACGATCGATCCCAGGTACATAGGGATCGATCCCAGTCTACGATCGATCCCAGGAAAAGGGGGATCGATCGTAATCGATTCAGAGGGTCACGTGACCAACTTAAAAACCCTAGCTGCTGCCTCATTTCTCATTCTCACTCGTTGGCAGCAGGTCTGGGCGCCGTTTCTCCCCCAACCCCACTCTTTCCAGCAGGTAAATCTTCAATTTTTGTGTGTTTAATCTTCATTTTTCTTTTAGATTATTAATCCTAGAGTAGTTTCTTGCATTTCTATCCGATTAAATCTCGAAAATTTCTGGTTTGGGTGTTTTTGGTGTGTGGCACGGCAGGTGCTTGTGAAAAGTCCCCAACCAAAATTTCTCCATGTCTTACACTAGTTCTTCCTCCAACCGAGCCCCGCATATCACGAGTGAGTTTTATCACGGGCATTGGCAGCATCATGAGCTTATCCCAGAAACTCGTTTTGACATCGTAGGGCCATTCCGTGAAGATGAAGATGTTAAGTGGGCACGCAAGCAGTTTAGGCGAAGGCACTTGATGCCCTTGCTACAACCAGCCCATGAGTTCTTCCACCCCCGTTTTGTCCGATTGTTTTACCAGAATATGACATTTGATTCGGACAAGCCCGGGGTTTTGGCTTCCACCATTATGGGGGTGAGGATGGAAATTACTGTTCAAGACATTGTTGAGGCAACAGGCTGTCCCCATGAGTGCTTTTCTGACAGGTTTATCGATCCTGCTCCCGAGGCTGATTTGCATTATATTATTCGGGACATGTGTGATGGGGAGTACGCCGACGCAAGGAGAAATTGTGCTGCAAAGTCGAAATTGCCTTCAAGGCTTTGGTTGGTGGATACAATTCTGAAGCGCAATGTGTATACCTTTGGGCACAAAACCCATCGGATTGGTGACTTGCTATCTGCCCTGTACGCCTTTCACAAAAGATACTGGTTCTCAGCACCCCTGCTTATCTGGAAGCAAATGTATAAGTGTTGGGAAGACAAGGTTGACAAGGGCTTGATTGGTCCCAACCGGCCAGCTTTACCATTTCCATCTCTGGTCACCAAGCTTGTCCTCAGCAAGGGCCTAGCACTCTCGGGGGACGACTTTCTCACTTATGAGTTCCCAATATTCGGCGAGCACCAGTGGACTTTGAGCATATCTCACTTACCTAGGAGAGACCCTGTGGTTGCGCCAGATGCTGAGATGGAGGAGCCAGCTGCTGAGCCTGCTGTTGAGATGGCTGAGGGAGAGTCATCTACTCAAGGGAGAGTTCCGCTGTCACATTCCGAGTATGAATTATTGCAAGCGGAACTCGAGAAGATCCACAGGCGGCAAGAGAGCTTTGAGAAGAGGATGGGAGACACACTTCAGGATATTTTGAGTCGTCTCCCACCTGCCCCACCTGCCCCATGATTTCCTTCATATTTTATGTATTATGGCATTGTATTTTGATGTAAGCATTGTGTTTTATTTTGATATCATCTGTTGAAACAATGTACTACTTCAATGCCATTTTTGATAAGGAACATGTGTTTTGAGATTGATTTTGGAGAATGCAAGAAATTTTTGGTTTTGATAAATTATTTCATGTATTGTATTATATTTGCTTGTTTGTTATTTTGGTTTTTAGTTTTATTTTTCAGGATAAGTGTTGTTGAGTCTAAGTTTGGGGGTATGCACAGAGCCATACCTCCCCATTAAGGTTTTTCTTTATCCCTTTGTTTTCTATTCATTATACACATTGGGGGCAATGTGTGAATTAAGTTTGGGGGTATGGATAAATAGACAATATCATCACTTATTCATTTGTTCATTTGTTCATAAAATTTGTATATTTGTTTATAAAATTTGTATAAAATTTTTTCTTTTGTAAATACATGTGTTGTATAAACATGTTTTGTAAATACATGTTCTTATTATCCCTTAGAATGTTATTGATCTTCAATTTTGATTTTCATTTCATTGGTGAGCTTAAAAGAACGAACACATAATCATGCAGTCAGACTTGCAAAATCTTTTTACCTACTCGTGGCTTTTGAGAAATTCAATTGTTTCACATTGTATATCACGAGCACATTGGCACATGGTTTGTGAGGTATGAGCTTTAAATGACAACATGCTTATTTTCAATACGTCTGATGCAATTGGATTACTTGTTAGATGGATGACCTGGGCAATAAAAATGATGGTTTCATGTATATGAGAAAAAAAAAAAAAAAAAAAAAAAAAAAAAGATGATATAAAACAGCTAGCTTGTCTTTGTAGCCTAGTTAACTCGAGTATACAGCCCCTAGGGATGTCTCTACATCTAGTGCCCTAAAGCCATCTGGTTTGGGAGTCATTGGCTTAACACTCATTACATGGGTTAACTAGAAAAGCTTAATAGAGTTAAGCTTAACAGCTGTGTAAATATAAGTATAAAAGGTCGGTAAATAAATAAGTAACCATGCCCTGGTTGTTTCATTTGATAAGGAGTTTGATGAAGTTTGATGTATTGAGCCATGTGTGTTGCTAATTATTTTGAAAACCTCATCTCTATGTGCTGAGTCACTTTCACCAGTTGGAACATTTTTTGAATCTCATCCAGCCATTTGTAAGTAAGCATATCTTATATACTCTGACTTGTGGTGAATATGGAGTTTGTTAGTTTAAGCTTGCCACTGACATGTGAACCATTATTTTGTGATACAATATTCTTTGTGATAATTTGTTCATACATAATGTTTGTGGGTAACATTTCTGATAAACCCTCATGAGACTTCACTCGTCCGCTAGGGATGCCTAGGGGTTTAAAAGGCTTATTGCATATGCTAAATGCAATTGTGTTTCCTACGACAAAGGAGGTAGCATAGTTGTTCATATCTGTATCTTTTTAATTTTTCTGTTATTGTGTAATGCTAAGGGACTAGCATTATGTAAGTTTGGGGGTGTGATAAGTGCTGAATGTTATACATTCGAGCCCCTTAACTCGCATATGTTATACCTTAGTTTGAGTTATTATTTAATGTTTTCGCTGTGTTTAGTGTTGTCTTATCTTTCAGGTCTTAAATGGAAACACATGAAGATCTTAGTCATTAAAGCCTAAAGAGACAACAAAGGAGTTGAGAAGTGTACCAGGGATCGATCGCAGACTACCAGGGATCGATCGTAGCCAGGGATCGATCGTACCAATCAGGGATCGATCGTAGCCTGGGATCGATCGTAGAAAGCAGGGATCGATCCTTATCGGGTCTTCCAGAACGTGAACAACTGTTTAACAGCTAATGGCGGTGGGGATCTTTCTTGGTCCAAAGTTGCGATTGCAGCATCATTGTTGGGGCTCCGAAATCACCCCTCAGAGGACTCCTAGCAGCTGGAACATTAGATCTTTTGCTTGATCTTTTCCTTAAGAAAGATCAAGCCTCATTTTCATATTATGGGATGTATGAGTCCGAGAATGAGTAGTTCTTACTTAGTTTTCATTCCAGTAGAGTTTTTAGCTTCATTTTCATTTGTTTTTCTTCTGTCCAGTAGGTAAGGACTCCCTCATAGT
Organism: Betula pendula; assembly: GCA_900184695.1. Lineage (NCBI taxonomy): Eukaryota > Viridiplantae > Streptophyta > Magnoliopsida > Fagales > Betulaceae > Betula > Betula pendula. The sequence goes on from FXXK01000907.1 coordinate 294,287, forward strand.
GCTTGGTTTCCCTTGGGAATGGTTTCTCCACATCAATGGAGGTTTTCCATAACCCTCATGAGGAACTAAACCCTTCTTAGGTTTGATTTAGCTTAATCCAAGTACTATGAGTTGAGTAATGTATTTGGAGTTTTTAAAATGGTGAGGTGATTGTACATGCTTTTGTCTTGAGCTTAATGAAAACACATTTGAGATATATACTTTTCTTTGTCTATGAAGATTGTGTGAAGTCTTGGATGATTTATAAGCTTGCAATGTATTTGTTTACATGATTCTATGTGGGTATGATATTGCCATGCTAGGGACCACAACTTAAACCTGTTAGTTTAACTTAGAGTAGTGGGAAAGAGGGGTGGAAACCTAAGATGTTCTATGCTATTCCATGAAATGTGTAACGCTGAAAAGGGTTTATATTTGCATGCTAGGGAGCTTAGATTATCTCACATCTAGATTAGGTGGGTGGTTTGAGTGTAGCTATGATGTTTTATCATTCCCTTTGAAAATATTTTCTTGAAGAGTTGTTGTGAGGGTTGACACCCTTCACACACTCAAAACCTTGCTTTATGTGAATTCCATGCTATGACTTGCTTGCTTTGGTATGAGGATTGAGTGAAATCAATCCCCTATATCTCTCTTATCATTCTCTAGTTCATTTGCATAATTAGTTTACAAGCTTTTTGTTATTTAGTTTCCTTTTTAGTTGTAAAAAACTCATATCCCTTTTTGACAAAGTTAGGTTAGAAGTAAGCTTGAGGATTTCATGATTTAAACCAAATACAATCTCTGCGGATCGACACCCTCCCTTAGAGCTATCCTACAAGATCGATCTAATACGAGTGGTTTTATAAATTTCAAAAATCGGGGCGCATTCGTAAACGTATCAACCTCGGAGAAACACGCGGGAACAGCAACCAAGGTCGGCTATCATAAATGCCAGCCATAAATGGACCTTGTCCTATCTTCATCAAGGATCATTACGTCCTTCTGTTGGAGCCGAACCTTGGACGCCGAAGTGAAGGTCGGCGCGTTTACCGACCTTATCGATAGGTTCGGCTAACATGAGTGTGCAGGTTCGGTTTCCTGGTTGATGGGCTGATCCATGGAGGGGGAGAGATGGGCCGCTCTAATTACGCAGGCCCAATTCCCAACAGACCTCAATACTAAATTTTTTCATGCTTCCACTATAAATCGTAGGAGGTTTAATTCTGTACTTATGCTTAAAAACAATTATGGTCAGTGGCTTAAGAATAGAAACGATATTGGTGATTATTTGTGTCTTATTTTGCTTCTATCTCTGCTTATTCTAATCCATGTTTAGATGATGAGCTTGATAGTTTATTTAGTCCTTTAATTTCTTTTACTAAGAATGAAAGTTTATTTAAAATTCCGAAAGAGCCAAAAATCTATATGGCTCTCTCCCAGCTTGGTCTTACTAAAGCACCAGGGCCTAACAGTATGACAAGTATTTTCTACAAGACCTATTGGTATACTGTGAATAAAGAAGTTGTTCTGTTTGTGCAAAGTTTCTTCAGAAGTGGATTTTTTCTAAAGGAAATCAACCATACAAATATTGCGTTGATTCCTAAGATAGAAAATCCTTCAAGGACAAATCAATTTCGGCCTATCAGTCTTGCTAATTTTAACTATAAGATTATTTCCAAGATTATGGCCAATAGACTCAAGCCTCTCTTGTAGCACATTATATCTCCCAATCAGTCTGCTTTTCTTAAAGGTAGATCTATTCATGACAATGCTATTATGGCTAATGAGATTTTTCACTCCTTGAAGAAAAAATGTGGTAATGAAGGTTTTATGACTGTTAAGTTGGATATGCAAAAGGCCTTTGATCAAATGGAGTGGTCTTTTATCTTAAGGATTTTTGCTCTTCTTGGATTTAACTCTCATTGGATCCATCTAGTGCATCAATGTCTATCATTAGTACAATTCTCTATTCTGCTTGATGGTTCTCCTCATGGGAAGTTTTCCTCTTCTAGAGGTCTTTGTCAAGAAGACCCGCTCTCTCCATGTCTTTGTATCCTTGGTGCAGAAGCTCTTTCCAGACTCATTCATTTGGAGGAATCTATAGGTAATCTTCATGGCATTAGAATTAGTCGGAACAGCCCTTCTGTTTCCCATTTGGCTTATGCCGATGATTTTATTTCTTCTCTAAGGCCAAGGTACTCGAAGCTGCTTGTAACGCCCCAAGAATTTAGCTAACTTATAGTTAAATTTATGGTTCACCTCCTAGCCTTAATTATCCAATTAAAACTCAGAGATATCTCTATTCTCCTTGTGAAGAAAGAAAATGTAAAACACTGATTTAGGGATTATCTTATACACAAGATTAATCATTGAAAAGAGGTTAACCCTGAGTATAATGTTCATAGGGCATTCAAAACAATTAACTGGTAACTGTTTAAATTCTCTATTCAACTTTTATCAAAGTATACAGCTGAATAGTTGATCTGAGTGCATAATAAACAATTCTAACATTATTAAACATAGGCACAGAGCTTTACATCTAAAAAATTAAATCTGAATATAATATTGTTGTCCTGATACCAAAATCTTGGTGAGAGTCCCAACTGATCAAATCCTTGAGAGTTTGCAAAATACTGAAGTATTTTACCAGAAAGAAGTAACGGGATAAGTCGGTTGACTTAGTAAGCAAGTTATTTTGAAAGATATGAGGTATAAAATTAATAAAAAGGTAGTTATGAATTTATACATGATATTTTCACAAATGACAGGTCTAATCCCTGTTATTATGCCCTTTAACAAAAATGGTGTTTAATTTCAAAAGAGGAAACATAATCTCGGCGATTAAACACTTATTCTTAAATGCAGAAATATGCTTCATGAATACTATATAAATAGTCATATATTAATAATATGGTTTATCTGAGACATTACCCCCTCTTAACAGGGTTAGCACGTCCAAAAGGACTTATGGTACAATTCCAGTACTTCGTACATTACACAAACATACCGTCTTATATTAGCAATACGACTGAGTTCGACCTCGGGTGGCCCACACTGACTAGTAAAGCTGTAACTAGTGACCCACTCAAAGAATGATGCGCTATCACAAATTTAACCATTGAATCAAAGGCCCTCTTCATAAAATAAACTCTTTGACCATAGAATCAACCCGTAATAATAGTAAGCCCATGACCATTATTCTGTTACAAGATGGTGCAACCATGTCATACGATGCAAGTATTACTCATTTATTCAAAAATAGGGAATATAAGAAAATAACATCTTGTCATAAAAATGATAAACTTGATCATATAAAGTAACGTGCTCAATCATTTGACATATTGCATTTCAAAAATTGTAGTTCATTTACTCAGTTAAAATACTTACCTTGATTGTTAATCCAATGCTTCAGACATCTTACAACCCTTCGTTACCTATAAAATAACCCGATAATATGCTAAGAACGTAATCTCTTACTAATCGTGTGTTGGGGATCATGCATGAAATCATAAAAAAACATGGCACAACGGAATATAAAAATTTTCTATGATCTAGGATCATGAACTTCAAGTATAAGCATACTTTGATCAATTCTAAAATCAAACTAAAAGTAAAGGATGATTTTACTCACATAGTTCTTCAGCCTCTTCAAGGAGGCTAGGAGATTTTGGTTTATCATCTTCTTATGATTTCTTCATCTTCTTCATAGTTGATCTTTGAAGGTAAAGAAGCTTTGTCAAGAACGCGAAGAATACCAAGCTTGAGAAACTCTAAGGTCTTCAAAGGACTTCTAGTTTTTCAAAGAACTTGTTGTAGAACTTTAACGATTGATGAAGAACAAGATGAACTTCGAAGAACACGAAGAATACTTGTTTTTTGAGAATTTCGAATCTTCTTCTTAATGGCTGAATATGCCAAAGAGTGTGGTCTCTCCCTTTGAAGCAATAGAAAATAATTTATCTTCTATTATTTTACTCACTAATCTAAAGAACCAAGAACATAGAGTTCTATTATGTAGTTACAAGAGTTTGTGAATTCAGAGTGTGAGTTAAACTGCTTCACTGAGTCTCTATTTATAATTGCAAGTTTGCTTGGAGAGGAGGTAAAAAAAAGCTTCTAGAACCCTAGAGAAAACCTTGGGGAATCGGCCACAAGGGGATTTAATCCCCTTATAGCCACCGGCCATGGGGAGCTTAATGCTCCCCATGTAGTTGGCCAAGGGCTAGGGTTTTAACCCTAGCCCACATGCTCCTTTTTCCTGTATGGACTTAGACTGACCTCTGCAACCCAATACTCCTTTCTCTCTGAACCGAGCTCTAGGAATTAAATTCCTTAGCCCAAAATTGTCAAAACCAAATAACTCTTAAGAATTGATTCTTAAGCCCATTTTATTTAAAATAAAACAAGACCAAATTAATTCCAACATTAATTTTTGGCCCATGTTTTAAATAAAAACATATATACAATTAAATAAATAAATAATGACTCATCAAAATACTAGTCAATTTACAACAACTCAAGAAGGGATCCGAAAGGAAAATAGAATTAGCTCCATTAGTCCAGTGAAAACTAGTTATTAAATAACTCATCACCTTGACTAATAATCACAATTAATTTCACTAAATAATTGTGACTACACTCTAATTCATATTTTGCTAAAAACAATTAATCATTTGGCAACAATCCTAAAATGACTAAATTACCCCTCCATGGATCATATTCCATAATGAAAACAAAGATGGGTATAACTGTCACTTCNCAACAACTCAAGAAGGGATCCGAAAGGAAAATAGAATTAGCTCCATTAGTCCAGTGAAAACTAGTTATTAAATAACTCATCACCTTGACTAATAATCACAATTAATTTCACTAAATAATTGTGACTACACTCTAATTCATATTTTGCTAAAAACAATTAATCATTTGGCAACAATCCTAAAATGACTAAATTACCCCTCCATGGATCATATTCCATAATGAAAACAAAGATGGGTATAACTGTCACTTCGTCCGCTATCTCTTTTCCTTGAGTACCCATATTCATACTTCATAAATCATCACAATGTATCTTATAAGATTCTAGGGGTGAGCAAAACCCGCCCGCCCCAACCCGAAAAATTCAAATTTTTAGGGTTTAATCGCGGGTTCGGGTTGTTTTTTTTCATATCCGTACGGGTCGGGTCGGGTTGCGGGTTGGTTTTTTGAAAATTGCGGGTACTCGACCCGACCCGTGATTTTCAAATACACTATAAATACTTTTTTTTTTTTCCCCTCACTCCTTCAGTCCTTCAGACCTAAAACCTAAATTCTCTGGAACTCAACTCACGCAGACCTCATGCGGCGCCTCCCTCCAGTCTCCTGAGTCCATAATTCTTCCCGTCTGCCGTTCTTCTTCAGATATTCTGTTCTTCTTCTTCCCGTCTGCCGTTCTTCTTCAGATCTTCTGTTCTTCTTCTTCCCGTTTGCCGTTCTTCTTCTGTTCTTCTTCTTCTTCGGTTGAATGGTTTAGTTCTTCCCCTCGCCGCACATCAGCATACGGGCCGTCAACACTCTCTCTCTCTCTCGGAATCTGTCTCAGCCTGTCAGCCCTCTTCGCCTCTTCTCTGTTCAGGTTAGGGTTTAAACCCGACCCGCACGCAAACCCGTCTCGCCCCACAAACCCGAAACCCGCCGGGTTGCAATGGAAACATGCGGGTTGCGGGTTGAATTTTTTCAAACCCGCACCCCGCGGATCGGGTTTCGGATACTCGCGAAACCCGACTCAAATCGACCCGTGCTCACCCCTATAAGATTCTACTCATCCTTGTACATTGTTTTAGTTAAATACCACTGAAACCACTTAGGCCTAAGATTTAGGATGACCTTTCTTATTGATCCTAAAACAAGGAGAATATCTTTATCACTTTGATCTCTTACAAAAGAGTTGAATTTCTTCTTGCAGAGTGGTCTGCCACAATGCTACATAATGATTGCCCAACGTACAAAGAATGTATGACCATTGATGTGATCTAACTGAGATACATCAAAGCAATAACCACTTGACATCTGGTTCACACACTTCTTAGGATTTAGAGTAAAATGCAATCAAATGTTTACTATGCACATCATTATCTATAACAGTTAATAATAGAATAACAATGGCCCACGTGGTCATGTTCAATGCATAGCCCCGTAAATCCTTACCTTGCCATAACACAAACAATGTCAACATGAAGCCACACTGTTTCATTCGATTAAGACAAATCCTAAGGTTGACATGTTATAGTCTAGGTGGAATTCTCGGTTCCACTTACGACCATGAACAAATATTTAATAAGTCATAAGGAAAACTTTTGACTATGGTCTTTTGTGTGATAAAGATCTATTACTTACACTATAATTAAATGCAATGCAACTTAGGGAATTTCTACATGCACACTACACATTATGCAATCCAAGACAACTACAAAACATGTCTATTGTTTATATATTAGTTCAGGAAATTTGATAGAACTTATTACAATGCTAAAAACAATATAATTAATTGGAGTTTTGAACACTAATTCCGACATCATGGAGTATGTGTGTTCTTTTTCTTAAAAAACCTAATTTGGCATTTCTGGTCACCATCGAACATTTGACACGATTATCAAATGTTTGATCATTGAAGATCAAACGTTTGATCAAGAACAATGGAACGTTTGATGCAAGCCCAGAAAGCATAAAAGTTTAAAAACTCTTATCAAACTTAACCACAACTATTTCTAAACTTAAAACATCATCTAACATTATCAAACAACATTAAAGAACGTAGAAAATACACATTTAAAGAGGTAAAACACAAATTTATCATTTTTATTAAAATCTTTTGGAAAGTTGACATAAAAGCCTTTAAATCATTATGATATTACTTTGAAAGCATAACATGATTAAAGCTTGTGTGAAACAATGAAATACAACATAAATAAGAGTATATATTCGAAGGTTACCTTTGGAGAAGATAGTCTTCTTCAATTAGAACTTTCCCCCAAAGATCCTTTTATAAGCCTTTGAAAATGAGTTTCTAGAGTGTTTGGACGAGAAGTGGGGTATTTAACACAAGGGTGTGGTAGTATTTATAGAAAAAATTGGGTTAAAACCTGATTCCCTACGTAAAATCCATTTTGAGAAATGATCGAACGTTTGATATACGATATTAAACGTTTGATCTATTTATATCAGAGAATTTAGGATTCTTCATCAAACGTTTGATGAAGATACCAAAAATTTGATTAAAGCACATCGAACGTTCCTTAAAAGCATCGAACGTTCCTTAAAGCATCGAACGTTCCTTAAAAGCATCGAACGTTTGATGTTTGTATTGACACCTTTTGAGCATTGTATAGGCTTTGCAGAGAACATGATTGTGTTGTCCAACATCGAACGTTTGATGGTGATCATCGAACGTTTGATGGTTACATTTTCTGAAAAAAAAAAAAATGTCATTTAAATGCTTTATAAAAATAAGAGTGTTTTTAATCAAATCTTTTGTCAAATATTATGAAAAATAGCTTTTAAATATTTTGGAGCATTACACTGCTACTTTCCTTGTCTCCAGAAATATGAGAAGTGGTTTAGGCAATTTGTTAACTTTTCTAAGTCTTCGCTTTTCTCTAGAAAGAACACAAAGGATTCTATTATTTCTTCCATCAAGGACATTCTCAATCTCAAACAAATTCCTCCAAAGGCTAAATACTTGGGGCTGCCTTTCTTTTTCCATAATAACAAGACAGTGGCTTTTGAGGATATTAAACATAGAATTTTGGATAGAATTTCTAGTTGGAAGTCTAAATTGTTATCTTAGGCAGGAAAGACTACTTTGATAAAATCTGTGGCTAATTCTACTCCTACTTATTCGATGTCTCTCTTCAAATTTCTTAAAAGTCTTTGGCAGGATCTTGATAGTGTTTTAAGGAAATTTTGGTGGGGTTATAAGGCTTCCAAAACTTACAATCTGTCTTTTTTAGCTTGGCACAAGATTTGCTCTCCAAGGTCTCTTGGAGGACTTGGTATTCGGCTTATGGAAAATCATAATAAGGCCCTTCTTACTAAATTGGGTTGGAAGTTACACTCCAATAAAGATCTTCTGTGGGTTTTGGCTACTAGGGCTAAGTATCTTAGCCATTCAAATTTGCTTCATCTTCATGTAGTCCTTCGGCTTCCTAGATTTGAAGAGGAATTATAAAAAATTCGGAAGTAGTTATTGAGGGAGCTTGTAGATCCTTCTCTGTTTGCTCCTTCTTTAATGTGTGGAGTGAATCTTGGATCTCCTCTCTTCCATCCTTCAAGCCTTTGTCTAATCCTTCTAGTTATTTTTTACCTAATCTTTAGATCTCAGACTTGATTGATCCTCCTTCTAAATCTTGGAAATTTGATTTTGTTTTTCAAAATTTTGATTCGGTCACAGCCAATTGTATCCTTAATATCCACATCTCCATAGATCCTCCCATTAAGGCTTGGTTTTGGGTTCCAAATCCATCTGGTCTTTTTCGGTCAGCACTGCTTATGATATTGCAGCCAATATTCTTGTTTCTAGCAGTGGTCCTCTTTCGCCTTTGGATTGGGATTGTCTCCGAAAACTTAAGCTGCATCACCGTCATAAGCATCTGTTATGGCGTATAGTTTGGAATACTCTCCTTGTTCGAATTAATTTGTTCAAGTTCATGACTTCAATTAGTCGAGATGAATTGGTCTGTCCCATTTGTAATGGGCCTCAAGAGACTATTCAGCACATTTTTCTTGATTGTATCTTGGCTAAGGCAATATGGAGATCTTCCCCTTGGCTTTTCGACACATCTTCTTTTGCTATTATGCCTATTTCTGAGTGGATTAAAGCTTTTATTAAGCCTCATGAATTTTTGAATATTTCTTGTGTTGATGTGGAGCTTTTCCAGTTGAGTGTTGTTATTGTGCTGGATGCTATTTGGACTGATAGGAATGATAAAGTTCATAATGGCTCAATGATTAATCAGTAAAGTTTGATTATCCAAATTCAAACATCTTTTGCTATTCATTTGAAAGCATGGGTTGACAAGTCCTTGGTGGATTCTTGGTCTTGCCTTTAAAGCAAAATTTTGATGTAACTATGCATTCATCTTTTATGGTAGCTGCTACTGTTCTTACGGATCATGATGGAGTGATTCTAGCTGTTGTGACTCGAAGACTGCCTTTTTTGAATGTTAATGTTGGTGAGGTGTCAGCTGCTCTTTTGGCGGTGGAGGAAGTTGTCAAATTATCTATTTCCCTGAATGTAATTCTTGAAGGAGACTCTGTTTCTACTATCTTAACTCTTCATAGTTCATGTCTTGATAGGAAGTAGTCTTCAGCTGCTATTATTAATGATATTTCTTCTTTTTTTTTTTTTTTTTTTTTTTTCCATCTTGGTCTGCAACTAAGATTTCAATGAGTGTTAATCTCTAGACACATTTGGTTGCCAAATTGACTGTTTGGCCTTGATAAAGGGTAGGCATGGTTTGGCATGCACATTTTTCTTTGCAGAACGATGCCTTAATTCCCATATTATGACTCAATATTGGGAATTCAGATCCCAATCGGAATTCTTTGCTTATTCTTGCTATGCACGATGATTCTCTTGGGCCTCGTAGTCCAAACCGTTCTCTACTTTGTCTGCAAATCATACCACCATGAAAATATTGACAAGCTATCATTAGCGGATCGTCTGGAGGTTTATGGTGGGGAGTATGTTCCTTTGAGGGCCATGATGTCCAACTTGCCCAATTTCATGTCTAGAAAATACTAGAATTTTATGCGAAGTATATTAAAATATATGATATGGTAGAGTATTTTTTTTTTCTTTGTTAGAATATATGTTATTGTAGCTTACAAAATTTTTTAAAATCAATCTAAGCTCTTCAAAAACTACTACTTGGGTTTTGTAATAGCATCCAAGTCATATCCTAAAAGATACTACCATGCATCATCCATTATGTTGCATGTCACCATCAACTCTAATGCTTGTGGTTCATTTTCAACTATCACTTGTCATGAGTTTTGTCAACTTGTTTTGTGCCAAGCAGCTTGCCACTCAACCCAATAGAATAAAATATGAGTTTGGATCAAATTATTTGATATTGATCGCTTGCACATTAACTATTTGTTGTGTTGTGACCGACGCTTCAAGGATATTGGTACCTAAGGTTATGGCATGAAGTTTTTGATACAATTTGTGAATTTGACATGAATTTAATACGAAATTAACAGATTAAAATTAAAAAGTATGACTCATTTAATTAAATAGATCATGTTATGGTTAATTTATATAATTTTATATTCATGCATCGCTACAATACGAATACAATTGTCACCACTACTTAGAGGTCTAATTTTTATTTATGGTATTTTTTATATAATTTACTGTACTATCACTATCAAAATTCTAATACCCACCTACCTTCGAAGGGGCAATTACAAGAAAAAAGATTTATATATTGTTTGCGAAAAAAACTTTTAAACATGATGTGAAACATCATATTGAAAAGCTATTTTCTGTTATTGTAGCTTATAAAATATAATAGAATTTTATGCGGAGTATATTAGAATATATGATTTGGTAGAGTATTTCTTTTTTGTTTTTGTTAGAATATATGTTATTGTAGCTTATAAAATAATTACTTATATGTTATTGTAGCTTTGGCAATGGTACTTGCCATCAGGTGGCACTTTTGCAATTAGTTTAACACTAATAGGTCTGATAGGTAAATTAAATCGATGATTTCTCCATGAATTTTTGAATATTTCTTGTGTTGATGTGGAGCTTTTCCAGTTGAGTGTTGTTATTGTGCTGGATGTTATTTGGACTGATAGGAATGATAAAGTTCATAATGGCTCAGTGATTAATCTGTAAAGTCTGATTATCCAAATTCAAACATCTTTTGCTATTCATTCGAAAGCATGGGTTGACAAGTCCTTTGTAGATTCTTGGTCTTGCCTTTAAAGCAAAATTTTGATGTAACTATGCGTTCATCTTTTATGGTAGCTGCTACTGTTCTTACGAATCATGATGGAATGATTCTAGCTGTTGTGACTCGGAGACTGCCTTTTTTGAATGTTAATGTTGGTGAGGCGTCAGCTGCTCTTTTGGCGGTGGAGGAAGCTGTCAAATTATCTATTTCCCTAAATGTAATTCTTGAAAGAGACTCTGTTTCTACTATCTTAACTCTTCACAGTTCATGTCTTGATAGGAAGTGGTCTTCAGCTGCTATTATTAATGATATTTCTTCTTCTTCTTTTTTCTTTTTTTTTTTTTCCATCTTGGTCTGCAACTAAGGTTTCAATGAGTGTTAATCTCCGAACACATTTAGTTGCCAAATTGACTGCTTCTCAATGCCTTGATAAAGGGTAGGCATGGTTTGGCGTGCACATTTTTCTCTGCAGAACGATGCCTTAATTCCCATATTATGACTCAATATTGGGAATTCGGATCCCAATTGGAATTCTTTGCTTATTCTTGCTATGCACAATGATTCTCTTGGGCCTTGTAGTCCAAACTGTTCTCTACTTCGTCTGCAAGTCATACCACCATGAAAATATTGACAAGCCGTCATTAGCGGATCGTCTGGAGGTTTATGGTGGGGAGTATGTTCCTCTTAGGGCCATGATGTCCAACTAGCCCAACTTCATGTCTAGAATATAATAGAATTTTATGTGAAGTATATTAGAATATATGATATGGTAGTATTTTTTTTTTTTGTTAGAATATATGTTATTGTAGCTTACAAAATTTTTTAAAATCAATCTAAACTCTTCAAAAACTACTACTTGGGTGTTGTAATAGCATCCAAGTCATATCCTAAAAGATACTACCATGCATCATACATTATGTTGCATGTCACCATCAACTCTAATGCTTGTGGTTCATTTTCAACTATCACTTGTCATGAGTTTTGTCAACTTGTTTTGTGCCAAGCAGCTTGCCGCTCAACCCAATAGAATAAAATATGAGTTTTGATCAAATTATTTGATATTGATCGCTTGCACATTAACTACTTGTTGTGTTGTGACCGACGCTTCAAGGATATTGGTACCTAAGGTTATGGCATGAAGTATCGTCCACCTAACACTACTTGTGGTACGACCCGTCTTCCCTAGGCATGGCCTATATATCCTCCTAACAAGCATACACAAATTCAAGGGATTGCAAGCTGTCCAAGGATCGAATGACTCATCTACCTACATTACACTAACTAGGTGTAGAATGAATCATGGTCCTAGGGCATCACCCATCATACCCACTTGACATTTATGTTAAAAAGAACCATTGCACAACCCTCATTCCCATAATCACAAAAAATGAGAATGGTGAGTTCATCCATGGCAAAGAGCTTCCTCATAGACAAGATATAAGCACTTCACCATGGATGATTATAGAGTGAAAAACGATTACAAAAGCAATCCTCTAGGTTATACAATCATCACACATATGCAAAGAATTTCAAAGTAAAACACAATCAAACCATTAATATAAAGCAAGGGCTACATCAACACAATTATGGAGGAGTTCTTCTTCAATGGAGGTGCTGGAAATTCTTGGGAAGAAGGGAGAATCTACTCCCAACAGCCTCTAGGGCTCCTGGTCGTAGTTCCCCTCCCCCCATGGCTCCAAGACACCTCTTACAACAATTTTTGTACAAAAACCCCTGCCAAATTCTGCACACCCAAAGCTCAACCCTAAGGCTCTATTTATAGGGAAGAAAACACTATCTTTTTTACCCAAAACAAGGGCAAGTGGAGACATGGTGCATTTTGGATGCACCATGCGTGTCTACAGCCAAGGGACAAGCCCCTTTCGAATCCCCCACACAGCCCATGCCTTGATTCTTTTTGAATATTTTATTTTCTTCCACTTTCGGCGCTGGTCAGCACAGGTCAGCAGCATGGCCTATGTTCATGTGCATTTTTGATCCTTAAGAAATTTGAATTTGATCTTTCACATAAAATAGCATTTGTTTGTCTTGGAGTCCTCTTTCCAACACCTTTGACTTTGCCTTAATCCGAGTTTGGAGCTGAGATTTATGGACAAAACAGTGCACAGAGGTTGGTTGCGAATTTTAAGTCCGAAAATCATGGTTTTACATGTGTTTCTTTATTAAGACCTGAAAACACTACAAAACACAAAACAACACAACAAATTATATTACAATGAAATTAAGGCATTAACATATGCAAGTTAAGGGCTTAAATGTACAACATTCGGCGCTCTATCACTTTGTAATATTTGTCGATGATTGTTTTTTCTTTTTAAAATTATTGTATTGGTTAACTTAACACAGTCCATTTTTTCTTTAAAAGAGGGGGATGTATTATGTTGCCCCCCATATACATGAAGCTTCTTTCCTGGAATTGTAGAAGGCTTTCTTGCCCCTATGTAATTCATAGTTTGCGGGTGTTGTTTCGCAGTTTTAACCATGATATGATTTTTCTGTCTTAGACAAATACTTCACCCCCGCTCTCTTCTGTTATCATGAATCAACTTGGTTTCTACTTATTGTCTCAGGTGGCTTTCTCTGGTTCAAGAGATGGCATTTTGTTAGCCTGAAGACCTGGTGAGGATTTAGAATGTTTTATTTTGTATAAAAATAACATTTCTGCATGGTGTTATTCTGATCCTCCCAATAACCCTTGGGTTTTGTCCTGTATTTATGGTCCTCCGACCATGAGGGATAGATTAAATTTAGTAATCCCTACCCCTCTCTTCCTGGAGCTTGCTTTCTCTCTCTAGGTTTTGATCTCGATTTCGATCAATTACAGGTACGAGCTGTAGGGTTTCCTCAATTTGCTAGTTCCTTTGTACGATATTCGTCGATGATTGTTTTTTCTCTTTGAAATTATTGTATTGGTTAATTTAACACTGCCCATTCTCTTTGAAAGAGGTGGTTGTGTTATGCCTCTCCGCCCCCCCCCCCCCCCCCCCCAAATACATGAAACGTTTTTCCTAGAATTATAAAAGGCTCTTTGATCCTCCCAATAATCTTTGGGTTTTGTCATGTGTTTATAGTCCTCTAGCCAAGAGAGATAGACCAGATTTAGCAATCCTTGCCCCTCTCTCCTCTCTTCCGTCATTCAATCACCTACACCCTAGTATTTAGTAATCCTTGCCCCTCTCTTCCTGGAACTTTCTTTCTCTCTCTAGGTTTGAATCTCGATTTCGATTAATTGCAGGTACGAGCTGTAGGGTTTCCTCAATTTGGTAGTTCCTTTGTGATGTGAATCAATAATAAATTTAACACAGCCTCCTCTCTTTGAAATTATTATATTGGTTAATTTAACACAGGCCCTCTTTGAAAGAGGGGGTTATGTTATGCTCCCCCCATGTACATGAAGCTTCTTTCTTGGAGTTGTAGAGGGCTCTCTTGCCCCTCTGCAATTCATAGTTTGCGGGTGTTGATTTGCAATTTTAACCCTGATGTGATTTTTCTGTTTGAGACAAAGACTTTTCCCCCTATCTTCTGTGATCATGAATCAACTTGGTTTCTACTTACTATCTCAGGTGTCTCCCTCTGGTTCCAGAGATGGCCCTTTGTTAGCTTGAAGACCTAGTGTGGATTTAGAATGTTTTATTTTGCATAAAAATAACATTTATGTATGGTGTTATTTGATGTGGATTAATCAATGATAATATTTATAAACCATTCACAATAGAACGAATTTTTGTAGGATAGGGCCATATTGGGAGTGTCAAACCTCAAGAACTGTTATTTTGGTTATCTATCAAGTGTTTAAGATTTAACTTAATCTAACTCAGAAAATAGATTGTTTGTTTTTGGTTTTGAAATGGAAATAAACATAAATATAAATAACAAGTAAAATGGAGCGAAATATAGGTGATTGATTTCACTACAATCCATGTTCCAATGGTTGATCATATTCATATGGGACTCTCTTTACATGAATGATATGATGCGCATAATGATTGTCAATCATATGACAACATCAACAAGAAAATACTTTTGTTAAGAAGTGTTGTTAAACCATCTTCGGTTGGCACGGATCGTTCACCTAACAACGACTTGTGCTACAATCCGTCTTCCCTTGGCATGAGCTATAAGACCTCCTAATAAGCATATACATAGTCAAGGGATGAGCATAACCCATCTTCGGTTGGCATGAACCGTCTACCTACATTACACTAAGCTAAGGTGTAGTACGGTTCATCTTTCCTAAGCATGGCCTATCTAATTCACTTGAGTTTGTGTCAAAGAATACCATTGTATAGCCATCATTCCCATAATCAAAGAAAATAGAAATGTTGAATTCAAATATGATAACAAGCTTTCTCATAGACAAGATAAGAAATTCACCATAAATGAGTATAAATATTAAGAACGATTTACAAGAGTTTTCAATCCTCTAGACTATACAATCATCATACATATGCAAAGAATCCCAAGGAAAATACAATCAAACCATTGTTACTTGAAAATGGCTACATCAACACCCTATGGAGAAGTTTAGCTACTCATAGAGTTGAAAATCCTCTTTGATGAAAAGGAATCCATCTCCAAGACCATATAGTGCTATTGGACGAGCTCCCTTGAAGACCCACACACTTCTCCCTTGCTGCCCACTCAGAACCGTGCACTACTCTCAGCTCTCTCTTCTCTTTTTGTTCTATTCTGCCAATAGTTACATAAAGAGAGAGGACTATTTTCTTTCATTCCCAAGACAAGGCATGGGTGAGGGAGGAAATCAAGGACGTATGATGCGTTTTTTAGAGCCCATGCTTCCCCCATAATGATCAAACAACTGCCCATCAACAGCCCATGCCTTATTATTCTATAATTTCTTTTTTTTTTTCTCTGTAGGTGTGCATGTCGGATTTTGCCAGACGAGTGCGCTCGAGCCACTTCAAAAAAGCACTTGAGCCACTTGCTCTTTAGGTGTGGCTCGAGCCCTTTTGCTTTGCTTCAGCTTAATAACATGTTTTAAGCCCAAAATTCATGGTTTTACTTGCACTTTAACCTTAGGACCTGAAAATACTAAAAAATACAAAAACAAGACAAAACATTATATTACACAACAAACTAAGAGTTAATATATGCAAGTTAAAGGGCTTGAATGTGTAACATTCGACACTTATTATTATTCTAATCCTTCCAATAACCCTTGGGTTTTGTCATGTGTTTATGGTCCTTCGGCTAGGAGGGATAGATTAAATTTAGCAATCCCTGCCCTCTCTCCTCTCTTCTGCCATTGAATCACCTAAGCCCTAGTATTTAGTAATCCCTATCATTCTCTCCCGGGAGCTCGCTTTCTCTCTTTTGGTTTGGATCTCGATTTCGATCAATTGCATGTACGAGTTGTAGGGTTTCCTCAATTTGCTAGTTCTTTTGTACGATATTTGTCGATGATTGTTTATTCTCTTTGAAATTATTGTATTGGTTAATTTAACACAGCCCCTCTCTTTGAAAGACGTGGTTGTGTTATGCCCCTCCCCCCATATACATGAAGCTTCTTTCCTAGAATTGTAGAGGGCTCTCTCACCCCTCTGCAATTTGTAGTTTGCGGGTGTTGATTCACAATTTTAACCTTGATGTGATTTTTTTGTCTGAGACAAAGACTTCTCCCCCACTCTCTTCCATGATCATGAATCGACTTGGTTTTTACTTACTGTCTTAGGTGGCCCCCTCTAGTTCCAAAGGTGGCATTTTGTTAGCCTGAAGACCTAGTGTGGATTTAGAATGTTCTATTTTCCATAAGAACAACATTTCTACATGGTGTTATTCTGATCCTCCCAATAACCCTTGGGTTTTGTCCTATGTTTATGGTCCTCCGACCAGGAGGGATAGATTAGATTTAGCAATCCTTGCCCCTCTCTACTCTGTTCTGCCATTGAATCACCTAAACCCTAGTCTTTAGCAATCTCTGCCCCTGTCTCCTTGGAGCTTGCTTTCTTTCTCTAGGTTTGGATCTCGATTTCGATCAATTGCAGGTACGAGCTATAGGGTTTCCTCAATTTGCTAGTTTCTTTATACGATATTTGTCAATGATTTTTTTTTCTTTGAAATTATTGTATTGGTTAATTTATAGATCTTATGCTATCTCAGCTCAATCTCGTTAGATTCTTGAAAATGTAGTATAAGTGTAAAACCAAGTAACTTTGTGATATAGCTAATTGATCAAAAATTTTCTTCCTCCTTTATTTTTGTTCTATGAGACGGTATTTCTTTATTGAAATTATTTTGATTTACTGATATGGATGTTGTTCGTATTCATGGAATTTTTTTGTTTTGTTATTTTAATGTTTTGAGTTTTTCTCCATTTTTATATCTTCTCCTTCTTTTTTCATTTTAATCAATGGAAGCCCTTTTGATAACTTTTTCCCTAGTAGGGGCTTGCGACAAGGTGATCCCCTGTCTCCATTTCTTTTCATCTTGGGTTCTGAAGTCTTCTCTCGACTGATGTTAAAAGAGGAGAGAACTGGAAATTTGAAGGGTTTGAGATTTGCCAGAAAATGTCCTGCCATCCATTACCATCTCTTTGCGAATGATTTACTGATTTTTGGGAGAGCCAACATAATTGAAGCTTGCAGAATTCAATCTTGTATGGAGAAATATTCTAAATGGTTTGGGAAATCAATCATTAATGCTCACAAATCTTCCATTCATTTTAACAGAAACACCAATCACAGTTCTATTCTCTCCATAAATAGCATCCTTCCCTTCATCACTAATCTTCCTCACTCTCTATATTTGCGTCTTCCTATTTTGATTGGCTCCAAGTTGGGAGCTTTTCAAGGCATTTTGGATAAGGTCCAAAAGAAACTAAAAGGGTGGAGAGTAAAGACTCTTTCTCAAGCAGGAAGGTCGGTTTTTATTAAATATGTTGCTGCAACCATGCCCTCTTATGCTATGAGTACCTTCATCCTTCCCTCAAGCTTTTGCAGCAGATTGGATAAATTATTCAAGGACTTTTGGTGGGGATTTCCTCTCAAAAAAGCTCGGAATCTATCCCTTAAATCATGGGATTCTTTATGTCTTCCTAAGGCTCTTGATGGTTTAGGGTTTCTGCGGATGAATGATGTCAACATGTCACTTATTGCTAAAATGGGTTGAAACTTCTTACTTATTCAAGCAATATCTAGGTGACACAAGTTTGAGGTATATATCTCAAAACTAGCTCTTTTCTCTTCCCCCCTCCCCACTCTTTTGCCTCTTGAATTTGGAAGGGTATCCTAAAATCTAGGACTCTTATTTCTCAAGAGGCTTGTTTCAAACTTCACCGAAACTCCAATTTGTCAGTTTGGTCCTCCCCTCGGATTCCCTCCTTGCCATCCTTTTGTCCTATCCCCATTAATCAAAGCAAGTTTTCTTTTTCTTCGCTAATGGTTTAGGATCTTTTTCTGCCTAATTGAAATTGGAATGTCCCTCTCCCATCCTCCATTTTTTTTATATTTCCAGTGTTAGAGAGATTTTGAAAATTAAAATTCTTCAATCCTTTGAAGTTGAGTTCCTTTGGACTCCTTCCTCGAATGGCTATTTCTCTACACACTCAGCTCACACCCTCCTGAGCAAGTCTAAGTCTACTGCCATTCCTTCCCCCATCCCCTGATATTTTCTAAAAAAAATTATGGAAGTTAAATCTCAATGCTAAGCTTAAACTCTTTCTCTGGAACATTGCTTGGGATATTATCCTTATCAAATCTTGTTTGAATCGCATCTTCCCCATTCCACCTACTGATAGGTTCTGCTAGGGCTGTAAGCGAGCCAGTCCGTCCGACAGCCCGCTCGATACCCGCCCGGTTAAACTCGATCCGAACTCGAGCTCGGCACTGTAGCAACCCGCTCATTACTGTAGAAACCCGCTCGATTAATAAATGATACATACCCGACTCGCCTGACAAAACTCGATAGGGGCTCGTGAGTTCGGCTTGTTTAAGGCTCGACAAAGCCCGCTCGCCCGACTCGTTTCAGGCTTACGAGCTCAGTCAATTTATGATCATATAATAATATTATTATATGATCACAAATTATTATATAATTTATATGACATGTTAAGTATATAATGAGCTCACAAATAATGCTAAATTGCTAAATATATAATGATAAAAAATTATTATTCACAAATTATGCCAAATATATAATGATCAATTGATCATAAAATACTTAGCATGAATTGTGATCTCACCTAACTCCTAAGTATTATCATTTATCATTAAATATTTTATCATACTTGTGACTTATGATTATTAATTTATTATCATTGATTCATTATTATTTTATATTTATCATTATCATATGATATAAATTACCTAACATTGTACGTATGCTATATAATTATATAAACACTAAATCAAATGATAATAGGAATAAAATAAAACTTTGTTAGGTTTAATCATTAAAATTTATATCATTAATTCATTATTATTATCATAATTATATGATCTAAGTTTCTAACATTGTACTTATGCCATATAATTATATAAATATTAGATCAAATGATAATAGGAATAAAATAAAATTTTCTTAGGTTTAATCATTATAATTTATATCATTGATTCATTATCATTAGATACTTAGCAATATCATTATCATATGATCTAAATTATCTAACATTGTGCTTATACCATATAATTATATAAACGCTAGATTAAATGATAATAGGAATAAGATAAAACTTTGTTAAGTTTAATCATTATAATTTATATCATCGATTCATTATCATTATATACTTATCATTATCATATGATCTAACTTATCTAACATTGTGCTTATGCCATATAATTATATAAACACTATATCAAATGATAATAGAAATAAGATAAAACTTTGTTAGGTTTAATCATTATAATTGATATCATTGATTCATTATCATTATCATATGATCTAAGTTATCTAATATTGTACTTATGCCATATGTTGAGACAGTTTCCAGCTTCGGCTGCACGTGGACCTGAGAACACAGAAACGTTAGACACAGGAGCTTGCCGGGGGTTGCCGGCGGGGGATAGCTCCGATGCCTAAGTCAGTATTTTTCTTTTGGGGAATTCCTCTCAGAAAACTCATAGTATTTTTAGGGTTTTTTGTTACATACCTCGCACCGAACCTTATCCTGCTTCTTATATAGTGGCAGACCCCCCGAAGCTCATTTAATGAACCTCTGTGGTGGGATCCTAAGTTTCTTATTGTCTTCTATGCCCATGAGATCCATTAATGACCCTTCCACGTGTCGCGTAAGTACTGGCCCACGTCATCCGAGCCTTTGTCTGCTTGTCACGTCAATTACGTCCTGAGGGGTAGGTAGACCTCGAAAACATGCAGGAGCAGCAACCAAGGCCGACTGCCTTAAATGCTAGCCATAATGGACCTTGTCCTCTCTCCATCAAGAATCATTACATCCTTTATCCGGGAGCCGAACCTTGAGGGATGGGGGAAACCTCGTTGCGCTAACCGACCCTTGAGACGAAGATCGGCGAATATATATGTATAGGTTCGGTCCCCTTATCTATGGGTCGTTCCCAAGAAAAGGGGATATGGGCCGACATGGTTGTTTAGGCCCNGTCGCGTAAGTACTGGCCCACGTCATCCGAGCCTTTGTCTGCTTGTCACGTCAATTACGTCCTGAGGGGTAGGTAGACCTCGAAAACATGCAGGAGCAGCAACCAAGGCCGACTGCCTTAAATGCTAGCCATAATGGACCTTGTCCTCTCTCCATCAAGAATCATTACATCCTTTATCCGGGAGCCGAACCTTGAGGGATGGGGGAAACCTCGTTGCGCTAACCGACCCTTGAGACGAAGATCGGCGAATATATATGTATAGGTTCGGTCCCCTTATCTATGGGTCGTTCCCAAGAAAAGGGGATATGGGCCGACATGGTTGTTTAGGCCCAACCCCCAACAGTTACCCCCTAAAATTTCTCGCGCCGTGTGCTAAAAAGGGCGGGAGGATTTTATTATATTTCGGGAATGAACCGTCGTTTGTGGGGACACGGGGTAGCGTGTCGCCATTAACGCCGCTACACTTGTTTAGATTTCGCCCACATCTTTTCTCGGAGGTACCCAGTTTTGACGTGTGTAGGTATGCTTCGAGGAAGATTCCTTCTTATCTTCTCCGTGAAGGATCCCTAGCCGTCACGGTTAACTCCTCAAAGGTTTTTTACAGCAGCTGACCCTCCCCGCCTTTCGCTTTCAACTCAGCATTCTCCTGTTTGACACAATGCCTAAGAAATCTTCGAAATCTTCAAGGTCCTCGAGGCCCTCGAAATCTTCAAGGTTGGATGCTTCGGCGGCCCCCGAAACTTGGCGGACCACCTTGGAGCCGAAGGACGTTGAAAGGTTGAGAAACACTTATGAGATTCCCGACGGAGTGAGGATTCGGATTTCGGGGCCCAATGAGAATATTTTTGGGAATACTTTGGAGCACGAAGTGTGCGTTTTTGAGAAAGCTCTTATGGCTGGGCTCCAGCTTCCCTTTTCCCAGGTGGCTCGCAAAATATTGCATATCTTGGAGATGGCCCCCACAAAGCTCAAGGCCGGCGCATGGCGGCATGTGGTGGCCTGCTGCGTAGCATGGCCAATGGTCCTAGGGAATGGCCAACAATTGACCGCTCCGGAGTTTCTGAACCTATTCGGTCCGGTCAAGTACGGCCATACCTGGACTTTGCAGGGTCGGGATAGGAAGTTCTTTTCCTCTCCGACTACATGGCAAAGTAACCCCCCTTTTGAGACATCTTTCTTCTTTGTCTCTGGCTTGGGGTGGGAGATTCCTCCCATTTTGTGGGACCGCCCGCCAGAGGCTCGGGTTCCTCGTCAATGGGGGGACTCAAAATCGAAGTTGACGGCCGCCCAACGGGATAGAGTCGACTGCATGGTGGCTTGGTCTACAGTGAGTATGGAGGTGGAGTGAGAAGAATCGAACTTGGGATTTCTGCTCCGTCCCGCCAATTTGCAGAAATACCTAGGCTTTTCTGTGCATAGGTGCGGTGGAATGGCCCATATTCCAGATACGCTTTTCCCTTCAAAGAAGAAAGGGAAGGCAGAAGGTTCGACCAGGCGAACGAGGTCTAAGGGCCGAGCCTTTTCCCCAATTAAGGAGGCCGAACCCTCCGCCTCTTCCGACGAAGGATCGATCTCTCTTTCTCTGTCTATTGAGGGAGATTCACCGAGAGGGGACGCCCCCTAGATTGTAGAAGGTCCAATCGTTCTTGACGACAGCCCGGATGATGATGAGGACGACGTTCCTTTTGTGGCGAGGACTCATGTTCTCAAAAGAAAAGTTGCAGAGCCTTCGGAGGAGGCGGACCCTTCCTCGTTCCCCAAAAAGGAGGGAGCGGAAAGTCACGAGTATGCGAAGTTTATCAAGATGTACCCCCCGATGAAGAAAGCTCGAAGCGTCAACGTCCTCTTCGTAGATGAGGGTTCAGAGCCTTCAACCGAGGCTGTTCCCTCTATTGGAGGTGATGGGGAGAGTGCGGCTCTGCCGTCTATCCTCCCCCAAACGTCGGCCATGGAGCTTGCTACCGAAGAGATGAGGGTCGGTCTCGCGGCGGCCTTAGAGGGGTTCGAGGTAGAGGCTATTACGACCGAACCGGCCTCTATTTCCGAAATCGAGGGTGTAATGGCTGCGGCCGATCAGGGAGAAACCGAACCTATCATAGCAGGTACTACGTCGGCGATGGAGGCGGTCCCCTTCGAGGTTCGAGACCCCCTAGAGGTTCGAAATGAGCCCGAACTTTCGGATTTACAAGTTCCCCACCAGGAAGGTATCGAACCCATTACTGCCGGCGTTAGTTTGAGTGCGGAGGTCACCGCTCTCGAGGTCCGGGACCATTCAAAGGTCCAAAGTGAGCTCGAGGTTTCGGGCCCCGGAGTTGAAGAAGTGACTTCCAGCAGCGGTCTTGCATGGTGGGAGGTAGTCGGTTCCCAAGAAGATCCTATCCTTGGCCTTCGCCACCAAATCAAGGTATGCCGCACGGTTGTTGTTATTGGTTTTGGTCCCTCTGAAATTTGGATTGCCTGTTAACTTTGTTCGTTTTTTTTTTTTTTTGCAGGGTTCTCTGATTTCCGTGGATTCGCTTGGCAAACATCTACATTCTAGCCAGGACTCATTCCTCGAGTGGAAGAGGAGGCTAGAGGCTCAGAAGGAGGAGCTTGTGGCTGCTAGGTCCACGATTGTGGCTTTAAGGGTCAGGAATCTCGAGCTAGAAGAGAGGTCGACCAGTCATGACAAGGAGCTTTTTGAAGCTCTGAAAAGACAGGAAGTTTTGGAGGCGAAGTCCTCCGAGTATGACCAGCTTCGCTTGGCTGTTGATGCTGGGCAAGCGAAGATCGATGAGCTGACCTCCGATGTACTCAGGCTTGACGTGGTCAATTCCGGGCTTAGGGGGGAGATGGCCGATCTTCGAGCTAGGCTTGCAAGGTCGACGCGATCGGAGTCTGAGTTATTGGGTCGTTCATCATGGATGCAGGGGGTCATCGACGAGCAGAAAGGGCTAATCGCGGGGTTTAAAGCAGAGGTTTCGGACTTGTCTCGTAATCTTCGTTCCGTGGAGGCCGAGCATAGCTTTGCGCGAAAGGGGTTGGGAATTGCTGAAGAGCAACTTACCTTGTTGCGGGAGGAGATGGCGACACTAAAGAAAGCAAATAACGACCTTCGGGACTAAGAAAAGGCCGCCACCGAAATGGCAGATCATATGATGTAGAAGCATTGAGAGGCAAACCAGTTGGCGAAGAGGTACAAGAATCAGCTCAACGTGGTGCACGTGGTCAGGAACCGTACCTGGATCCACGGGTTCGAGTGGGGATTTAAGACCCTTCGAGCAATGGCGGCGGATGAGCAATTGAAGTGCAGAGTGCCCACCCTTAAAATTGAAGAAATTTGGCCTGACCCCCGAGCCTTGGACGAGCTTCAGGCGATCAGGGTGGAAGAGCTGCCAAAGGCTCGTGCCCTGTGGTCTGTTCCTCCCCCTATAGCTAGGGTTCGGCCAGCAGTTAGAGGTGAAACTGGGGCCGGACTTAGTAATGTATCAAGAGTTGGGGATGAGTCCGGTGCTGGGGCGGGCAGTGAATGCGGTGCCGAACCCCCTACTAGTGGGAGCGCACCCCCCTCTTAATTGTATATAATACCTTATTTACGAACTTGTATTGTCGCGTCATGAATTAATATACTTATTATTTTTTGTGGCACTATAGCTCCTTATTGGAACAGAATTTGGATTGGCGGGCTCATTACGGGTGGTCGTTCTAGACCTTTGCACTGGGCCCCTCACTTTTCCTTCCATTGCTGCTTTTATGACAAGACTAAGCCTGATCTTCATAATGAGATTCTTTGGCTCTGTTCTGTCATCTGATTCTGCTTCTTATCCTTAGGCGACGTGATTTGGAATGTTGTTCAGGTGCTTTCGTGCTTGATCAGAACGAGGCGTCATTCAATTATTCCATTTCGGGAATTTGAAGGGTCTCGTTCTAGGGCATTGGTAGTGGTGAGCTGTGCAATCAATGGTGCAGCTCCCCAAGAGGCGCGCCTGTTGGGTTCTTCAGGTTTGGTGTGCCTATTTAAGGGAAGCCTGCACGTACCATTTCTTCAACATTACTCTTCGTTCTTCCCGTTATTTGCTACAAACACGCTCTCTATTCTTTTTCCTCTTTTTTAGAAATCTCATTCCATGGACGGGGGTGCACGTCGGAGAGGGGCCCGAAGAATCCCAGCACCTTGAACCTTCAAGCGGCTCTCGTCGAAGCCGGCGGCTTCGAGCCCGGGCCAGCATCATTGGGCCCATTCCAAGGGTAGTAGTTTCGGATTCCGAGTCCGTCAATCGCTTTTCAGGGTCTGCCGGCCATTCCGGGGGTAGTGCCCGGCCCAGCGGGGGAAGGTGGACTGGAGGGCCCTTCGAACCCGGTGGAGGAGACATCGGACCCCGTCGCTCACAATGAGGGCGATGGGGCCGTGGGGGATGGCCAAGGCCATCCAACGCTCGGCGCAGAATTTGCTTTTTCGGAGGAAGAGCCCAGCAGGGAGCGCCGAACGCCGAAGGAAGCCAGGGCCCATGAATTCTGCCAGGGGGTAAGGCTCGGCCGCTTGGAGAACCGAGTGGCTTGTCTAGAGGCGAAGATTCGCCGCCTCAAAGGGCAGCTTCGTCCTTTGCGCGAGAAGTTGCGCGATCGGCGCATGATGATGGGGGGGGAGTATGGACTGGATGCCTACATCGCTGGCGGTTTCTCCACTGATGAAGATTAGAGGGGAAGCTATTAGTTTGCTTCACTCTCTTGTCCTTCCTCTTTACCCTCAGTTTTTGTTTTTGTAAGGGTTGGCGACCCGTGGCTTGTTGATATTGTTGCCTCTGTTTGGGCATTTTTCCTTTGTTTTATTATGTTTGGTAAGAAAGCCTTTGAGCTTTTCATTCTTGTTTGTTGATTCCGTTATGTATTACCCCCCCCCCCCCCGTTTTTTAAATGAGACGAGTCATTCATGATATTTTATCTCCTTG
>FXXK01000907.1:320380-362880 GCA_900184695.1 Betula pendula
TTTTTGAAATGAGACGAGTCATTCATGATGTTTATCTTCTGCTTTGCCCGCATGCAAACACGTTATTTGTACATGCTTTTCAAGGAACGGAAAAAATTAACGAGGTTTAATTTTACCTTGTTTTGCCCGCATGCGCTGCGACCATGTTTGCATTCTGAAGAGGGTGCCAAACTTTTGTGGTTGAGATGTTGGCAATTGATTTCTAGGTCCCCCGGCTTCAGTTCAGTATATCAGGTTCGCATGTCAAGGGGTCGTTGACCGGACCTTAGTGACAGAACCAGGTGGTGATCTAGGGTCGCACGCAGGGCATGTCAAAGGGTTCTCGTAGACCTCAATGACGGTGCGCGGACCTTTCGATCTTGGTTCGGCATGTCAAGGGGTCGTTGACCGGACCTCGGTGACAGAACCAGGTGGTGATCTAGGATCACATGCACGGTATGTCAAAGGAGGGTCATGGGCCTCAATGATGGTGCGCGGATCTTTCGATCAGGGTTCGGCATGTCAAGGGGTCGTTGACCTCAATGACAAAACCAAAATGGCGGACTTGGCGCTTGGATGGGGAGATTGCATCTAGTTCATATCACATTCTTTACGTCGTTCAAATGTACATGAGACAAAGAAGTAAAACAACAAAAGAAAGACGAACTTTCGTCAGTGAATAAAATACAACTTCGAAAGTGCGAGAGATTACTGATAATATCGCTTTAAGTGCTCTGCGTTCCAAGGGTGGGGCAGCCTCCTCCCCTCCGAAGTCTCGAGATGATACGCACTAGGTCAGTTGCACTCTACGACCCTGTAGGGCCCCTCCCAGTTTGGAGCTAGCTTTCCATCCGTGCGCTCCTTAGTTGCCAAAGTGACTTTCCTGAGTACCCAATCGCCAACTTTGAACTTTCGAGGTTTGACCTTTCGGTTAAAGTACTGGGCTGCCTTCTGACGATATGAGGCCATTACCACTTCTGCTTGGTCTCGTCTTTCGTCCAAGAGGTCTAACGACAGCTTCAATCCTTCTTCGTTTAGCTCAGGGTTGTATTTCTGGACGCGAAGACTCGAGAGTTCCATTTCTACCGAGACAACAGCTTCCGACCCAAAGGCTAAGCCAAAAGGAGTATCCCCCGTGGGGGTTCTTTCGGTGGTTCTGTAGGCCCATAAGACTTCGTGCAACTGCTCCGCCTAAGCACCCTTCCTGTCTTCAAGCTTCTTCTTTAATATTTTAAAAATGGTCATGTTTGTAGCTTCCACTTGCCCATTAGCTTGTGGGTGCCCTGGTGAAGAGAAGTAGTTCCTAACTTTGAGGTCTTCGCACCAGTCTCGAAACACTTGACAATCGAACTGCTTCCCGTTGTCCGTGACAAAGGCATGGGGGAGGCCATATCTGCAAACTACCGACCTCCATAGAAACTTGGTGATGTTTTGAGAGGTGATGTGTACGAGGGCTTCTGCTTCTACCCACTTAGTAAAGTAGTCGACCGCCACTACTACGAACTTGACGCCCCCTTTTTCGGGCGGGAGGGGACCAACAATGTCCACCCCCCACATGGAGAAGGGCCACAGAGATGTAATTGGAGTGAGCTCTTCAGGTGGGCTTTTCTGGTCATTCGCAAACCTCTGACACTTATCACATGCTTTCACCATTTCCATGGACTGTTGATACATCTTCGACCAGTAGTATCCTGCTCTGATGGCCTTATGGGCCAGGATGCGTCCCCCGAAATGACTGCCACATACCCCTCCATGGATCTCCTTAAGAGCATAGTCAGCTTCATCTTGGGACAAACATTTGAGGAGTGGCAGGGTAAGGCCACGTCGATAAATGGACCCATCAACGACGGTGTATTTGGAAGCTTTCAAGCGTATTTTAGTGGCGGCCTTCCGGTCCGCCGGGAGTTGGCCTTCCGTAATATACTTGAATATCTCCCTGGCCCACTCTGGCGGGTCCTATACCACGCACACTTGGGGTCCATCCAGGATGGCTGGCGAAGGCAGTAGCCGAATCTGTTCTTCGGAGCCCTCCAGCTCTTCTTCTCGTGCCGACCCAATTCGTGCTAGCCTGTCTGCCTCCATATTCTCTTCTCGAGGGACCTTCTTCACATGGAAGTGCGCAAATCGAGTCACCAACTCCTTGACCTTCACAAGGTACTTCTTCATCTTCTCTCCTTTTGCTTCGTATTCGCCTAGGATGTGACCCGCTCTCACGCGCGAACTATGTGGATCTCAACATTTTTGGCTCCAAGCTCTTGAGCAATCGTCAAGCCTGCGATCACGGCTTCATATTCTGCCTCGTTGTTGGTGGTCTTGAAGTCCATTTGGATGGCGTGCTTTATCTCTTGACCCTCTGGGGTTGTTAGAACTATGCCAGCCCCACTTCGTCTTTTCGTCGCCGACCCATCTACACAGATCTTCCAAAGATCATTGGCCGGTTGATCTTCTTGGCTGCTAGGGCTTGTAAACTCTACTATGAAGTCGGCTAATGCTTGGCCCTTTATAGCTGGTCTGGGCAAGTATTCAATATCAAACTCACCCAACTCCACTGCCCAGTTTACTAGGCGCCCCGAGGTGTCGGGCTTGAACAGGACTCTTTTCAAAGGGTGGTCGGTCAGCACCCGAACCATGTGAGCTTGAAAGTAAGGCCTCAGTTTCCTAGCTGAAGTTACTAACGCGAAGGCTAGCTTTTCAATCTGCGGGTATCTGCTTTCAGCACCTCGGAAAGCCCTGCTAGTGTAGTATACCGGTCTTTGCACTCCTTTGTCCTCTCGTATCAGAACCGAATTGACAG
Organism: Betula pendula; assembly: GCA_900184695.1. Taxonomy (NCBI): domain Eukaryota; kingdom Viridiplantae; phylum Streptophyta; class Magnoliopsida; order Fagales; family Betulaceae; genus Betula; species Betula pendula. Next base: position 323,154 of record FXXK01000907.1, read on the forward strand.
TGGAATCTGATACCGCGAGATAAACGTAGAGTGACTCGCCTTCTATCGTTCGGCTAAGCAGCGGAGGGTTAACCAGATAGCTCTTCAATTGCCGAAAGGCTTCTTCACACTCTTCTCCCCAAACAAAGGCTTTCTTCAAGATCTTGAAGAATGGCAGGCACTTATTCGTGGATCTTGAAATGAACCTGTTGAGGGCAGCTATCCGTCCCGTAAGCCGCTGGAGTTGCTTTGTGTTCTGGGGAGATTCCATCTCCAATACTGCCTTTATTTTTTCTGGGTTGGGTTCGATGCCTCGATGCGAGACCATGAAGCCCAGAAATTTTCCAGAAAAGACGCCGAAAGCGCACTTGGCGGGATTGAGTCTCATCTTGTAACATTTGAGAATGCCGAAGGTTTCTCCAAGGTCGGCTAGATGATCCTCAGACTTCAGGCTTTTAACCAACATGTCGTCCACATATACTTCTACGTTTCTCCCAATCTGGTTTTTGAACATTGCGTTTACCAGACGCTGGTAGGTTGCCCCTGCATTTTTTAGACCGAAGGGCATCACCTTATAACAGTATAACCCCCGATCCGTGATGAACGAGGTCGCTTCCTGATCGAACTTATGCATCCGGATTTGATTATAACCCGAGAAGGCATCCATGAAGCTTAAGAGGTTGTGGCCTGAAGTAGAGTCCACCAGGAGATCGATCCTCGGGAGCGGGAAGCTGTCCTTGGGGCAAGCTTTGTTGAGGTCTGTAAAATCTACACACATTCTCCACTTACCGGTAGACTTTTTGACCATCACTACATTGGCCAACCAGTCGGGGTAGTGGACTTCCCTGATGAAATTCGCCTCCATTAGCTTGTCCACTTCTTCAGCTACGGCTCTGTTCCGTTCAAGAGCAAAGTTTCTCTTCTTTTGCTTGACCGGCGTCGCAGTGGGATCTATGTTCAACCTGTGAGAGATAATGGCAGGGTCAATACCAGGCCTATCCTCGTGCGACCACGCAAACACGTCGACATTCTTCTTTAAGAATTCTGAAAGCTCGGTCTTCAACTCTTTTGGCAACTACGCCCAATCTTCACTGTGCGATCCAGACCATCAATGGCTACTTCAACTAGGTCTTCGTTCGGCTCCTCCCTCTGCGTTACACCCTCATCCTTTATCCCGTAATGAACGGGGACGGTTTCTCTGGCTCGAGGCTCCTTAAGAGTCAGATTGTAACATTGGCGAGCCTCTTTCTGATTTCCTCGCACCACCCCCACTCTGTGGTCGGTAGGGAACTTCATCTTCAAGTGATAGGTGGACGTCATAGCCATTAACTTATTCAGGGTCGGCCTTCCAACAATGGCATTGTAAGCCGATGGTCTATCAACGACCAGGAAATCTGTCATAACGGTCTTCTCTCTAGGGGCCGAACCTGCTGTGAGCGGGAGGGAGATCGTCCCGATTAGGAGGACCTTCTCGCCTGTGAAGCCCACCAAGGGAGTGGGAGCTGGAACCACTCACTTCTGTTCAATTTTCATCTTCTCGAAAGCAGGAAGGAACAAGATGTCGGCCGAACTTCCATTATCGACTAGGACGCGGTGGATGTTAAAGTTCCCTATCATTAGGGTCACCACCAGTGCGTCGTCATGGGGGTAAAAGACCCCTTCTTCATATTTCGAGGAAAATGTAACAGCATCCTGCTCCGTCCTGTGAGCCTTCGAAGGTCTTTCGAGGGAGAACACTTCCTCGGAGGGGAATCTCCTGGCGTAGGCCCGTCTCGCCGAGCTGGAGGAGCTGCCGGCTACGAAACCGCCGGCGATAGTGTGAATTTCCCCAACAGGCTCGCGATCCCTTTCGGACCCTGCTCGTCGGCGGACGTTGCGGTCGTCGTAACATTCTGCTTCGTTGTCGGCTCGGCGATGCCTCGTCTCGCTATCAGCCCTGTAATTATCCGTACAATTTCGACGTTTGGGAGGAGTGGTTGGATGACGGCGGTCGTCATGCGTGCGGGCCTCGTCACGATGACGCCGCTCTGTGCGGGGTTTGTCGTACTTTGTTTGTCTATTAGCTGCTACGAACCGAGCCAGCTTCCCTCTTTTGATCATTCTCTCTATCTCCCACCGAAGGGAGACGCAATCCTCTGTCTCGTGGCCGTGATCCTGATGATAATCACAGTATTTACGCGTGTCCCGTTTTTCTGGAGGGGCCTGCATTTTCTTAGGTCGCCTCAAACCCGGGTCCTTCTTGATCAGGGTGTATATTTCTGCTACAATCGTGTTTAACGGAGTAAAATTATACTCTCGTTCGGCTATGGGCTTTTTCTTCTAAGGCAGTTTCTCGCCTTTCTTCGAACTTTTTCCATGGCCGGAGGCCCCTTCTCCCCTGCGAAACTCCTTCTTCTTAGCCTGTTCTTTGGGCTTTGTGTCTCTTTTAGCGTACATTCTCACCATCTCTTCCTGGTTAATGAATTCTTCGGCCTTCTCCATGAACTCCCGTAGGGTTGTTGGAGTCTTTTTTGCTAGCTCAAGGATGAAAGGCCCTTTATGCCAAAGTCTGTTTATGGCGGCCGTCAAGACTACGCTCTCGGACATTTCTTCCGCTTCTACTCTCTCCCTATTAAACCTCTGGAGGTAATCCTTGAGGGGTTCGGTCTCCCCCTGCTTCAACGCGAGCATGTATTGTAGTGTGTTCTTGCGCCTCTTCAACACGAGAAATTGTGTGAGGAAGATTTTTGCCAGATCCTCGAAACTGTCTATGGAGCTAGCTGGCAATCCCCCAAACCATTCTTGAGCACTACCTTCCAGGGTGAGAGGGAATGCACGACAAGCTATCTCGTCCGTCATGGCATGCAAATCTATATGGGCCTTGTAGGACTTCAAATGACCTACGGGGTCACCCGTCCCGTCATAAGGTTTAATGGGAGGGACCTTGAATCTTCTAGGAACTGGGTGGCTCATTATACGCGGAGTAAAGACTGAGCGGGGCACGTTGGATGATAGAGTCAACAGCAGACTGCTTTCCTCCCATATCACGAAGCATCGCATCATACTTGGCTTCCAAGCCCCTAATTAGGGCATGAACATCTCCTTGTGGAGGTGGAGGACTAGCTTGGAGATATCTCGGCCCGGGGCTTTGATGATTTTTCCTCTCAAAATTTAGGCGGCGTCCGGCGCCTTCTCCGACGCGACGTTCATTTCGAGGGCGGTGATGGTGCCGTCCACTACTTACACGGCCTCCCCCCGAGCCGTCAGGCGGGTGTTGGTCGCTCGGTTGCACCTGCTCACTTCTTTGCCACGTAACTGGGTCCTCTCTAGTAAGGCTTCCTCCTTCCATCCGGTGGTCTCCTCCATGGCGACCTTCTGCTCGCAAGCTTTCCATGCGTATATATTCCTCTTCATTAGGGTTGGTCTCATTAGAGTCCTCTTTAGAGAACTCTTGTCCTTCTGCATGCACTCTTCCACGAGCGCTGGGGGTAAAGCTGGTGGGTAAGGGACGCGTTTTTACGTCTAAGGGCTTCTATCTCTCTAGCCATTTGTTGCATCTGAGCCTCTGGTGTTTGGGAGGTGGTTCCTGCTGGTGGAGTTTGGAAGGTGGTGGATTTTCCCTTATCCACGTAAGGAGTCTCCGGAATGAAGGTCCGGAGGTCTGCTTGTTCCCCCTGCTGGCCAGGGGGAGCTTGCGAAGTTTCTTCGATGCCCATCACAGTCGGATTGATTTTTTCTTGCAGTAAGAACGAAATCGTTCCCACAGACGGCGCCAAACTGTTGAGACAGTTTCCAGCTCCGGCTGCACGTGGACCTAAAAACACAAAAAACGTTAGACACAAGAGCTTGCCAGGGGTTGCCGGCGGGGGATAGCTTCGATGCCTAAGTCAGTATTTTTCTTTTGGGGAATTCATCTCAGAAAACTTAGAGTATTTTTAGGGTTTTTTGTTACATACCTCGCACCGAACCTTATCCCGCTTCTTATATAGTGGTGGACCCCCCGAGGCTCATTTAATGAACCTCTGTGGTGGGACCCTAAGTTTCTTATTGTCTTCTATTCCCATGAGATCCATTAATGACCTTTCCGCGTGTCGCGTAAGTACTGGCCCACGTCATCCGAGCCTTTGTCCGCTTGTCATGTCAATCACATCCTGAGGGGCAGGTAGACCTCGAAAACATACAGGAGTAGCAACCAAGGCCGGCTGCCTTAAATGCTAGCCATAATAGACCTTGTCCTCTCTCTATCAAGAATCATTACATCCTTTATCCGGGAGCGAACTTTAAGGGATGGGGGAAACCTCGGTGCGCTAATCAACCCTTGAGACAAAGATCGGCGAATATATATGTATAGGTTCGGTCCCCTTATCATGGGCCGTTCCCAAGAAAAGGGGATATGGGCCGACATGGTTGTTTAGGCCCAACCCCCAAGACCATATAATTATATAAACACTAGATCAAATGATAATAGGAATAAGATAAAACTTTGTTAGGTTTAATCATTATAATTTATATCATTGATTCATTATCATTAAACACTTAACAATATCATTATCATATGATCTAAGTTATCTAACATTGTGCTTATGCCATATAATTATATAAACACTAGATCAAATGATAATACAAATAAGGTAAAACTTTGTTAGGTTTAATCATTAAATTTATATAATTGATTTATTATTATTAATATTATCATAAGATTCATAACTATTAACTAATATAGTAATGTCAGTTAGTTAACATAGTATATTTAGCATAATAACATGTAATCGTATATATTAATAATATTCTTATGTATATATTAATAAAATATGTATTTATCTATATTGATCATTCAATTAATATATAATAACTTAGTATTACTAAATTAATAAGCAACTTAATTAATATAAGTTAAAAGTAGTTTGAAGTTAGTCATTAATCATTATGTAATATGTTACTATATTTGTGTGTAACATATATAGAGAGGTCAAGTTATTATATTAGTGACTAGTGTGTAACATCAAACATGTTAACTAAATAGATAATATGAATAACTTTACTTACTCCTTCGAAAATATCACGACTTTTGCAATGTACTTTTTAAAGTTCAAACTCTCTCAATTTAGTGTATCAAAGTTTTTGAATTTTGCAATGTCCCCTTCTTCATTAGGATTTTACCCTTAATTTTTTTATTCTTCTTTTAATTGTTCACTTTAATTTTTTTAGGTGACCCAACGTGGGTCACCGTGACCCACCAAGGGTCACCCGTGACCCCGCCGTGGATCTAGTGACCCACGGCGGGGTCACCATGACCCACGAAGGGTCATGGCGTGACCCATATTAGGTCACCGTGACCCACGAAGGGTCACCTATGACCCTGTTGTGGGTCTGCTGACCCACGGTAGTGGGTCACAAGGTGACCCACGTTTGGGTCACCTTGTGACCCAAATGTTTGCTACACAGCCTACACTGCTTTGCCTTTGTGACTTTGTCCCACATCGAAAAAATTAGAAAGCATTCTCATATTTTACACTTATAAAAGAGGGTGCTGGTGAGTGAGTTTTGTAATTCTCTGACTGGTTGATTCGTTTACTCGAGTCGACTAAGAAGAGTGGAGAAATTTTTTTTTTTTTTGAGGCAATCTTTGGGCCATTTCAACGGCTGAGCCCATTTGAGGCTAAAAAGCCTTTTGAATGATAACGAGCTGAGGCTTGGCTCAGCTCGACTAAATTTTTTAAACGAGCTCGAGCTTAAGCGAGCTCGAGTTCGAGTTAGAATATTTTTTAGCGAGCCAAGTTTGAGCTGAGGTTCTTAATCTCGGCTCGAACTCGAGCTTGACTCATTTAATAGGTTTATTAAATGAGCTGAGTCGAGAATGGCAAAGCTCGGCCCGGCTCGGCTCGTTTACAGCCCTAGGTGCTGCCCTCTTTGCCAGTTAGAAGATGATTTCATTCAACACCTTTTCTTTAGGTTTCTTTTTGCTAGAATAATTTGGAGAACTTCTTTTTGGCCTCTTGATTTTGTAGCATGGTCTTCTATTAGCTTGGTGAACTGGATTCAAGGCATTTTTAGTCCTACACTCCATTTTGGTATCCCCCTAAGGAAGCTTATCTGTTCCAAATCTTTGCAGCAGTTTTTTGTGATCTCCTTTGGTTTTTTCGCAGCAAGGTATCCCATGGCAAAGCAATTATTGATGTTAATGTGTTGGCTAGCTTGATTAAGAAAACTACACTGGATCATTTTTGCAGCTTGGAAACCTCTCCCTTTGCCTGAGAAGGAGATATGGCATCCTCCATTGGAAGGCTGTTTCAAAATAAATTTTGACACATCTTTAAGAGATTCATTTTTTGCCCAAACAACGGTTTGTAGAGATTTCAATGACCATATCATCAAAGCCATTTCGCAAATCAGCCATCCTTGTGATCCAAATTTTGGAGAAGCTTTGGCAGCCTGTCTTGCTACCTTATTGGCAGTCTCCCTCAACTTAATGAATTTCATTTTAGAGGAAGACTCTGTGGTTGTGATTTTGACTTTGCAAGAACCCTCTCGGATTCTAGATTAGAAATTTGAACATTTGATTTTGACACAATTTCTATCATTCCGTCCTTTTTCACTTGGAAGGCTCGAAAAATTAACAGAAGTGCAAACTTCTACGCCAACTATGTGGCGTATTAGGCCACAGCTAGTGTTCACTCTGCCTGTATTCTCACCTACTTCCCCCTCCTCCCTCCATCCCCAATATGTAGTGGCAAAGATCCACCTCCACCCTCTTGGTTTCTTGCAACCTCTTTAGGTCTGGTGTTTGTAAGCTTAGGCTTTCCCTGTTTATGTATGGAATGTTCTTACAAAAAAACAAATTTACCTCAAAATATTTACCCCAAAAAAAAAAAAAATCCATCTCAAAATGAGTACTTTGAATATGATTTAGTATGCTATTATACTTAACCGATAAGTGCATTTTTCGCTTTGTGGTTGGAGGTTTTAATAAGCAATTTTTTTAGTTTAAAAAAGTGATAAAGCATTTCTTAGGGTCAAAAAAAAAAAATCGGTCCATATTGTTATAAACGTTGTCAAAATCCATTAATGTGCCACATCATAACCAATCAAAGTGTGACACGTCTCACTTACAATATAAATATTAAAATTAATATTAAAGAACTAAATATTAAAATATCATATTAAAAAACGCAGAGGGCGGTGTCATGCCACCCCCATCGAGCAAATGGAGGGTGGCCGAACTATTAGGGATTATGCCCTAAATCCCAAGTTGATTTTGTGTTGACATTATAGTTTGCTATGAATAAAATATTGTTATTCATAGATTAAATTTTGAACATATAACATATAGTCTTTTGTGATCATTATGATTATCTCCTTGTAAAAAGGTCCAAAGATTACATTGAATATGTTTATGGGTGTGAGCAATGGTCTTTATCACACAAGGTCTTAGTCCATGATTATTGTATTTTGAAATTTATTTTATTCGTAATCGGCAACGGAATTAGACATTCTATTGGTAAAGACTATTACACATCAATTTATAGGATTTACCTTAATCAGGCAAAAAGGAGGCTTCGGGCAGATGTATGGGTGTATAAGGTGGCTGAACGGACTTGGAGTTGTTTTTCCATAAAAATACTGTCTTTAAAAAAGACAAGAACTCTCAGACTACTTATATCAATGATTTTAAATCCCAAAAGAAAGTAGATTCAAATGTCAAGTGGATATAACTTAATATCTATATTATAATGCTTTTAGTTTTACTTTGGTGTTATCGATGATTGTGGGTTTAATTTAGTATCTATCTTTATGTGTAAGTGACTTTTGCTATAAGCTCTCTTTGGAGAGTGCGAGACCTTTGACTTTTAAACTTTGAGGGTTAAGGTTGGAAGATGAACCACTAAATTATTTACCAGTTAAATGATTTTTTTAGAGAATTACATGAATAGCTTTAGTGACGATTTTTGGACTTCGTTAAAGTCGTTTTTTCTTGTAATGTTAGTTTTTTTTCTCTAATTTCAAATAAATCCCTTCGTCAACCTATCGTCCAAACAATTAACAGTATGTCATGTTAAACAAATCAATTGATATCTTATAGGTCTCGTTTGAAAGGTCATACATCAGTTGTACGTACTACATGGCACATTTATTTTAAATTATAAAGATACCATAAGTTTTTTTTTTAAAAAAAAAAAAGTTTTTTAACCCCGTACCAACCCAAACATATTACAAAACCTAAACAGATTCAAGTCAATCTTCAGGTTAAAGGGGTCAATTTTTCAACCCCGTACCAACCCGAATATATTATATATAATAAATGTATTTTATACTTTATATGTAATATATTTTGAATAGGATCTAGCTTACATCCAGCCAGTAAATTGGATGGTCAAGGTGTAATGCCCCCAAAATTACTTAACTATAAATAACTTGAAGTATAAAAATTCGTATAGACTACGTTCATCAAATAAATATACAATGTCTAATATTCGTGTAATCTCATTAAATGAAAATATTATACAAATTAATTTTTAGGTTACTATCGGTTGGGCCCACTAACAGTAAGGCCTAAAAGGCCCATCACAATGTATAAACAACAAAATAGAATATTAAAAATCTATAAGATATAAGATAATAGGAAAAAAGAAGAAGAAGTAAGGCCCCGTTTGTTTCGACGTAAAATGATTTTCAGAAATTATTTTTTGTGTTTTTTGGTGTTTGGTGGGTTGTAAAATAATAGGAAAAAAAAAAAAAGAAGTAAATATGTTAAAATTTTATAACTTTGTGTTTCTTAAAGATTTGAACTTAGAAATATTAAAGCACTTAACCCTATTTCCATTTTGAACAGTTCTTAAGACACGTTCTTCTTCGTAAGATGGGCTCATTGGGTCCCTTGGGTCTCATGGGCCATAAAATAATCTCATGGGCCAGCTTGAGATTAAAATAAGTTTAATTGGAAAAAGCCGACAACTACGGTTGAGACCCAAGGATGTCCCACCTTGAATAGATCAGGATTTCGAAATAAATTATGTGGGCCGGGTGAAGAACCAAACGATGTCGAGGCGGGTCGAAATTGTCGGGTTGTCCAGCAAGGGACGACCTGCTGAGCAGGCCTAGAAATATTCTAGCAAAATAGAGTATGTTATAATACCATTATAATTTTGTATGTATTTTAAGGTATTACTTTTAGGAAAAAATTATATTTAATCTCTAAATTTCATTTGATTTGAATTTAGCTATTGAGTTTTCAATTTTAAAAATAAGGTCATTCAATTTACTCAAGTTTTAAATTGGTCACTATATCACTTTACAGTCAAAGTTAATAATTTTTTCTTTAACGCTACAAATCTAGAAGATTAAGATGACAAAGAAGATGATTTTTGTTTTTGAAGTTGAGTTTTTTTTTTTTTGTTTTATTTATTTATTTATGAATGAATTAGCGCTTAATGATATGACATTGAATTATTGATATTGGGTATTAATATGATCGTTAGCGTGTCAATTGAGGTACATGTAACATACGATAAACCATTTGTTTTAACAGAAAAGTGATAGAATGACTTATTTAAAATTTTAGCAAAATTTAAGGACTATATTCTTAAAATTAAAAACTTAATAATTAAATTCAAATCAAATAAAAAACTTAAAGACCAAATATGATTTTTCCCTTATTTTTATAGTATGGGTCATTCACTTCATTTCCTTTTTCTATATTTCTAACATAATAAATAGATTTTAGAATTGTAAATTTGGATTAATTATTACTAGCAAACAAGGGCCAAGATGACCCAAGGATGTGAATAGATGAGGATTTCTAAATTAATTATATCCACCCACCTTGTGTGCCGGGTGACTGAACCAAACGATGTGGAGGCGGGTCGAAATTGTCGAGTTGGCTAGCTTGGAACGACCCTCTGAGCAGGGACCCGGATCCTCTCAATTTCAAAGGAAATGGAGGGGAGCCGGTTAATTGAAAATAAGGGGTAATATAGTAATTTTACTTTACATTGGTATGTAAAATTACCAAATTGCCCCTTATTTTAAACTAACATGATCTTGAAATGGAGGGGATCCTTTTTCTGGATGCCTAGAAACAACACTACTCATATTCTAGCCAATAGAGTATGTTTATAATTTTGTATGTATTTTTTAATTTATTATTTTTATAGTAGGTCATTCACTTTCATTTCCTTTTTTCTATATTTATAATATATTAAATAGATAGTTGTAAATTTGGATTACTTATTACTTGCAAAAGAGGGCGAAGATGACCCATTACCACTTTACTATTTATTATTATTATTTTTACATCACAAACAAATGACTTGCATCTTTTTAAATTATTATTATTTTTTTAATAATAAGAAAAATGTTGACTAACAATATAAAAATATACTTTCTAATTGAGGGAATGATAACTCCCACTTGGAGAGTTGGCCTACTTGGGATACTGAAAGGCCACGCGTCATTCATTCACCACAGCTGAACCATCCACCACCACGCCCGTCTTATCATAACCCATTTTAAAATTGGTTGATTCCCAAAAGTTCCCCGTGAAGAGCGGCTGTTCTTTACTCACCACCTTTACCCAAGAAAGTCCACCACTCTCCCCCCCCCCCCCCCCCTGGGGCCCTCCCCATCGCCCACTCATCTTCCGCCACGGTGTAACAAAACAAACCAAAAACACCCACTCTTTCCGAATCGGATGGTCTTGTCCGCATGCGATCATAACCCCCTTTCACACCGGACAAATCGAATGAAGCTCTTGTTGATCTTTACGAACCGGACCCCACACTACAGCACGGCGCCACGCGCAATCCGCACCGCTCCTTGACTTATTTCTTCCATCTCCACCTTTCACCACCACCTTCTAACCTCCTATCCGGTGCATAGCACGCACTGTTCCATTCACTACCACTACACACATCTCTCTCCCTTCTAAATCTCCTAAAATTTCTTCTTTTTTTTTTTTTTTGGTATTCTACAGTTCTGGTGGTGCATGTGAAAAATGAACTCGGCAAAACCGTTGTGGGGTGTAATCACGAGTAACTTTAGCAGACCCTCATTGGGGCCTCTGATTCTGTTATTCACGATCCTGGCGATCCTGTTCGTCGGCCAATTCTCAACCGGACCCCTTTTCCCGGCGCGGTTGATATCGGGGTCGACCGGACCGGGTCACGTGGCGGATGATCCGACGACCTGCGCCGGGTTTTTCGGGGCAGTTCCGATGAGAAAGTTGGTGATGTCGATCGCGGAGTTCGGCGGAGTTGGCGACGGGAAAACGTCCAACACGGAAACGTTTCGGAGGGCGGTACGGCACATGCAGGGCTTCGGCGAGAAAGGTGGGTCCCAGCTGAACGTGCCCAGGGGGAGGTGGCTCACGGGCAGCTTTAACCTCACCAGTAATTTCACCCTCTTTCTTGAAGAGGGCGCTGTAATTCTTGGCTCCCAGGCACGTATGAAAAAACCCTAAAAACTATGAATATATTTTATTTAAGGTATATTAATTAGTATTATCGATCTGGAATAGTTTGTATGAATATCTTTTATTGATATGTCACTATCAATATGGTTTGCAATTTTATCATATCAGTATTCATTATCATATTTACTTTTTTATAATAATATTTATTATCACATTCAATAATAAGATTATTTATTGGTAAAAGTGAATATAAATGATTTAATTTTAAAAATCTTGTATTACTATTATTTATTATTTGAAAGTAGAAATGGAATTAGTGTATATATAATATATATATATGCATATAATTGTTTTGTCCGCGCGATCGATGGAAAGATTTGTGGCAAAGGAGTGGGGTAACTTTGTGGCTAAGGAAAGGCCAGCACGGTTGTCGTGTTCATGCGTGTTTTTCTATGGAAAAGGTGTGGGAAAGTTGAAATATGCGACTAATTAAAGCGACCCACATTTGAATAATTTGGGATAAACAAATTCTCATTTATGATAATATTTTAGGAAGTTGCTAAATCTTTTTTTTTTTTTGGATTTCTGTTGTATTTTTTTTTTTTTTTTTTTCATTTATAGGATCAGGAAGAATGGCCTATAATAGAGCCATTACCTTCTTATGGAAGAGGGAGGGAGAGATTAGGAGGAAGACACATAAGCCTTATACATGGAGATGGTCTCACTAATGTTGTAATTACAGGTACCCTCCCCCCCCTCTCTTTTGATGCAAATTTTGTCATTACTAAAGTGTGTAATATAAAAATGAAACGGCACATTTTCTTGAAAAAAAAAAATGCAAAAAAAAAGGACTTATTTTGAACAAAATATGGAGGATTTATTAAGCAAATAATGTTACTAGGTTTCACTTCAGTTTATTGAAATTTGTCATCGTTGCAATCAAACTCTCAGTTTGTAATCATTTGGTTTACTTCAAATTGCTGCTGTGCATTGTAGGCGCTGTTGAGATTTACAAGTTGGCAACAGTGTGTGCAAAAGTTTTCTGCATCTCTGCTATCTTTCATTCCACCTAAAATAAAGAAGTTTATCTGAATTTTACTTATATGTTTATTTATTTATGTCTGAATTTTACTCTCAGTTTATTTATTTTGTCTTGCAGGACAGAAGGGAACAATTGACGGCCAAGGGAGGATGTGGTGGGACCTTTGGTGGAACAGAACGTTGGAGCATACCAGAGGTCACCTGGTTGAGCTAATGAACTCTCACAACATTCTCATCTCAAATCTCACTTTCCTCAATTCTCCATTTTGGACCATTCATCCCGTTTACTGCAGGTTCAGTGTCCCCTGTCCCCAGTTATTCCTATCCTGTTGTTTCTATTTCTTCTGAAAATTATAATTTTGTTCACCTGAGATGCAGCCCAGGGTGGACCTACATTTGTTTTTGGGGGTTTCAACACCAAATATTTTTAGAACTCCTATAAAAATACTACTTTTTATGTGTGGCCCCGCCAAATGTTTAGTTATTCACCCCATATGACAGGTCTACTCTTATGTAAAATCTTTTTAATTTTAAACATAAATTTTATTTTTTGTACATGTTTATAGCAAACTAGGAAACTTTTGTATTCAAACGAAAGTTCTCTTTTAAGATGATTTTATATACAAGTAATTTTTGTAGACAGTTATGACTTATGACTTAGTATGAAATTAAATTTAAGACTTATCTTTTTTATTTTATATAAATGCGCACATAGACACACACCTAAAAAGACTATATATATCTATGAGCTTATTTATTTATGTGGGTTCAAACCCCTCAAACAAAAAATCCTGATTCCATCCCAAAAGATGTTTATTGGTTGGTAATATCCGACTGCAACATAATATAAGATCCAATTCTCTTGAGCCAAAAAGATAGGAGTGTTGGTTTGATATAAGAAAGCAAAACCATGGTTGTTGTGTGTTTGTCCTTGAAGATATAGCCTCATCCCGGCATGCTAATCTTTATTCTGAGCTTGCTATAGGGGCATGTGTACATTCAATAGGAAGATGAAACACTATAATGTTATATGAATTAGAGAGAATTCATTTGGTTTTTCTGCCCTGTTACTTTGACAAGTTAATGTACTAACTATTTTTTGTGTATTTGTTTGATCAGCAATGTTGTTATCAAAGACATGACAATCTTGGCTCCTCTCAACGCACCAAATACAGATGGTATAGATCCAGGTATGTTACTTCATTTCTATTCTTGCAATCTTTGTACTCTGCTTGCATTTAGTTTCTTATCTTGAGCTTTAACTTCTGATTTAATTAATGGTGCAGACTCAAGCACCAATGTATGTATTGAAGACTGTTATATCGAGAGTGGGGATGATCTTGTGGCAGTAAAGAGTGGTTGGGATCAATATGGTATCGCCATGTCTCATCCAAGCTCCAACATTATTGTCAGGAGAGTTTCCGGCACTACCCCGACCTGTTCTGGGGTCGGAATTGGTAGTGAGATGTCCGGTGGAATTTCAAATGTAACTGTTGAGGATTTGCATGTTTGGGATTCAGCAGCTGGGGTGCGTATAAAATCAGATATAGGTAGAGGGGGATATATAGCAAATATCAGTTTTAGTAACATAACCATGGAGAGAGTCAAGATACCCATAAGGTTCAGTAGAGGCTCTAATGACCACCCTGATGAAGGATGGGATCCCAAAGCTGTTCCAAAAGTAAAGGGTATTTTTATAAGTAATGTGATCAGTTTGAATTCAACAAAAGCACCCGTACTGGAGGGCATTGAGGATGCAATATTTGAAGAGATATGCTTTAAAAATGTTACACTTCTTGGCTTAGCTCCATCCATGACATGGAAGTGTGAATTTGTTTCAGGATTTTCCAGTAATGTGCTTCCAATGCCATGTCCACACTTGCAGAACAATGGCTCTGCGTTCTGGTGTTCACACAGCTCATAACTTCTTTGGAAAGTTCCAGATTCTGGATATCGAGAAAAATTAGGTTTGAATTTTCAAGGGTTCACTCGAAGTGTACTACTTCGCAGCAGTCATGCTATGAGAGATTTGAATCAGTGATCACATTGTGGGCATGACTGGATTCAGCTTGTGCAGTTCATATGAATTTGTTTCCCTGACATGGGTGAGTGAGATGTTAAGCAGATATCAGCCTTCAATTTTGGCATCAAAGCAGTTTTCTTGTGAAGTTGGAACTTGCTTGTCCTGACAGGTTTTCTGACGATTTCCAGATTTTATATGTTGAGTTACAGTTGCAAACTTTTTCTTGGATTCCATAAATGTTTTGTTGTTAATCACAGACGTTACACATTCAACCTTGAGAGTTGAGAGAGAGAGAGAGAGAGAAGCTGAACATGTATAGAGATACATAGGTGAAATGTAACACGTATAGAACTTGTTATTCATTTCGTTGATGAGAAGCTCATGTTAGTATTAAAAGTTGCCCTGTTTATCTGCTTCTGGTTTACTTTCTCTAAAGTCTGACCATAAGAAAAAATACATTTTCTGACGGAAGTTGGATGATTCAAGTTGCTTCGCAAAATATTTATTAGAGAAATTTTGTCATGATCCTCTCGCGCTTTTGTACGTTTTGACACTGAGACCCCAGTTTCCAATTTGATTAAATCAAGACCATGCTTTGAGTATTTGTAAATTGAGATCTCCATTGGTATTTTCTGCCAAATAGATAACAGAAATTATATAAAAATACAATTATGCCTCTCAAATTAAAAAATAAAAAAGGCAAAAAAAAAGCAGAAAAAGGTAGCTGGGTCTGGTTGACAGCACCCAGCCACATAGCCGTGTCTGGGTGACAATACCTAAGCATGGCCTTGGCTGGGTTGCCACTCGGTGTGGCTGGGCCACACCATGGCCGTGTGGCTTGGACGTGCAGGGGCGATAACCTAGCCATAGTTGGCTGGGACAGGGTGCAAAACTTTTTTTCTTTTGGCTTTTTAGCTCTTTTTTTAATTCATTTTTTAATTGGAGATCTCGATTTACAAGTAGTCACATCATGGGTCTTAATTTCATCAAATTAAAAACTGGGTCTCAATGTCAAAAAGCGCAAGAGAGTTGTAACAAAATTTCCTTATATTAATATAGTAGTTGTCAAATAGTGGGACTTGTGAGGGCAAATGTAACACCCCGCTTAATTACGTAATAACAATTGATGCTCACCTGCATGGTGTTGGGAGAAAATTCTAAAACATGTTGCTGGGAGAGCTCTATTTAAAGATTAGGAATAAAACTTCAGTCCTATTTTCGCCCATTTCAGATACCCAAACTCTAGAGAGAGAAAGGATGAAAGAGAGGTTTCTTAAGAGATTTTGCTCGAAGATTATGCATGATGGAGGGAGCCCAATTCTATTGAATGCTAATTAATCTACTCAAAGCTGCAGGCTTTTATAAGATACTCGCTAACTCCCATCTCGTTGAGGATGTATTTAAACTCCCAAATCAAAGCTTCATCAGAAGCTAGGAATTTCACGCCCAATATTGAATGCATGCACAGTCTAAGTTCAAATGTGAGAAATACTCAATCAACAGAAGCTTCATTTTGAAGACAAACATTGTAATACCCCGATATCCCTTTAGGGAGATATATATAATTTTAGTATGCATTGAAATTATTTATTGACTTTATTATTATTTTTATATAAATTGATTTAAAGGTTTCATCTCAAATGAATTGATTAGCTTAATGGTTTAGTATGATATAATTTTATAAATATATTTTGAGTTCGAATCCACATAGAGACAAATTATGTTTTATATTTTTCTAAAACTTATTGGGAGACAAAATCTGTTTTAAATAGAAATTTCATTCGCATTTACCTGAATTTACTACCCCACTTCTAAAAAATTTATGATATCCATTCAATTTATTTTTACATATTAAAACCCTAGCCGTATGACATCACACTATTATTCTTCTGTTTTACACCCTCCTAATAAATACTAATAAAACTCTAACCTCATTTTTTCACCCTAACCATAAACTCTCCAAACCTCACGCTTCTTTCTCTCTCTAAGAGGATTTGACCACCCCTTCTATCTTTCAAGAAAATCTCAATTCTCTCTCTCTCTCTCTCTCTCTCTCTCCGTGCAAGGTATGCATCACTCTCAATTCTGAATAATCCTCTATCTATCTGTACGGGGATGTTTGGCAATGGCTTGGGATTGCACTGTTCATCAATTTGATTTTTTTTAAAAAAAATATTCTCACTTTTTATATCATATCAACTATTTTTTAACAACTTTTTTTACTTTTTATATCACATCAAATATTTTTTTATTACCATTCAAATAAAATACTTACTAAAAAACAAAAATTTTTACTTTCCAATACAAAAAATTTACAACATTTCCACTACTTTATATCACATCAAAAGTCAACAATCCCCTAACCACAATCCCAATCTTTTGCCAAACATCCCCGTAATATTACATGAGTTTTGTTTGTCATGTAAGCCTTCACGTGTAGACATAGAATTGTTCACTTTTTTCTTTTTGTAATAGTGGTATTTCCTTTTCTCATACCACACTTGTTGCTATTTTGTCCTTTTGTGCTCCTACACCTATTTCGTCTTTTATGAACATCTTCTTAGTACTTGGGTGTCAGAGCAAATACTGAAGGCCAATTGTATTTTTTTTTTTAATTATATCTCAAGCCTTTTGCTTATAATATTGAAGCTACATGTCTTATTTGCTAAAGCCATTATTTGTTATGTTAAAGGGACTTGTTTTTAATACCCAAGCCAATCTTTTATGTACACCTATTCCCCTGCTTGGACAGAATATGATTTTCATCTCAAAAGTCTGCTACTGACTACCTTTATGACATAACGACTGCCCTTAGCCAAACCCATATGCTATCTTGATATTATAAAACATTATTTTATAAAAAGTATTTTTAAAATCTGATTTAGAACATGGAAATCGAGTGAGGTCAGAATCTTCGAAGGCTTAATATTTTTGTGAAAACATTTTTTTTTTATAAATTAAAAATACTGTATATTATGTAATTATGGGGTTTGTCATTAAACTACTTTCGAGTCGCATTGTTTTCGCATATCTATTAAACAGTTTTACGGTTTTTTAAGTTCTGAAATATTTGTAAAACACTTAGAAAGTGCATTTAATCCATTCAATCTAAGTGTGTGAGCTCAGAAAGTGTTATAGGTAATTAATTTCAATTATAATTAGAACCTGTTATGAGGTTGGTTCATTTAGAGTATTTTGGGCCATGTCATTAGAGTCTGGTTAGAATGAACCATTGGTGTTCTTTTAACAAGAATAAAATTAGTAAGATTATTAATGTGGCTGAATACCTGGTTTAGGTAATTAGCAGGCAAAGCCTCTTCTAGCAGCAGTATTGAGGTAAAGAAATTCTTAACCCTTTTAAGTGTAGTTTCATTGCATGATTTAATGTAAATGCTTTTTATTACTATGTACAAAATATATCATTTTATGATTATTCTAATATTTATTTGACATGATTATACATGTATGAAACACTTTTATAAAAATGTTTTAAATTTTTAAATTTACTTTTGTCACTCAAATTGGTATGAATACGACGTTTGATTCTCATAGACATTTTTCTAATTGGAAGATGGTTGTTTTTAAGAAATTCTATTTATGAGAAATTCTGAATAAGGAAAATTCTATTCAAGTGAAAACCCTCTCACACGTTGTCCTATACAGTTTCATGAGAAGTAAATGAACGAGAAATAAATTATTATGACAAGGACATGTGTGTGAAGGAGATAATTTTGGCCCTATAAATGTTTACAAATGTATGAGCTCGGTACTGTTGCTTAAGATGGAAGCGCAACCGCTGAAGGATGTTAAGAAGGCGGTAATCCATCGATATGTCATATTAAGGCGGTAATCCCTTAGGCCCACATGTACGGAAAATTTTATTTATTAATGTTTAAATTTATTAGACTTACTAATAAAAGGTAAATTTCATGCATGATCTAACATTTGCCCATAGGTAGGTTGAAATTTACTATTAAATTGACATTAATTAATTTAAAATAAAGTTATTTCATAGCATTAAAGTAATTTTTTATTTTTCTTGATAATTGCAGTTAATCCTTTCGCTTTGATTGATATTGTTTCGATGGTTAATGGTAATAATTTTTCTAAATGGAAAGAAAANCTTACTAATAAAAGGTAAATTTCATGCATGATCTAACATTTGCCCATAGGTAGGTTGAAATTTACTATTAAATTGACATTAATTAATTTAAAATAAAGTTATTTCATAGCATTAAAGTAATTTTTTATTTTTCTTGATAATTGCAGTTAATCCTTTCGCTTTGATTGATATTGTTTCGATGGTTAATGGTAATAATTTTTCTAAATGGAAAGAAAATTTGCTTTTTACCTTGGGGTGTATGGAGCTTGACTTGGCGCTCCGTGTGGACAAACCACCCGCCCTCACGGACAATAGTACGCCACCAAAGATTGGTAAACATGGACGGTGGGAGCGATCTAATCGCTTAAGTCTCATGTTCATAAAATCTCATGTCATTAAAGGCATTGGGAGTTCTATCCCAAAATGCACTAAGACTAAGGATTTCATTCAAGCTGTTGAGGAATAATTTGTTAGTTCCGATAAAACCTTAGCCAGCACCCTGATGAAGAAGCTGTCAAGCAAAACCTTTGATAATTTCAAAAGTGTGCGAGAGCACATTATGGAAATGAGGGACATGTCTGCTCAACTTAAGTCCATAGAGGTTGATATATCTGAGTCATTCTTGGTTCATTTTATATTGAACTCTCTCCCTTCTGAATATATTCCCTTTAAAATTTCTTATAACACATAAGGATAAATAGTTAGTGAATGAACTTTTGACCATATGTGTTCAAGAAAATGAGATGTTAAAGTATGAAAAGCCTCAAAGTGTTCACATGGCTACTCATGATAAAGGAAATAAAAAGAGAGGCAATTATGCCCACAAATTCAAGAAAGATAACTAGTTGTCAATCAAGAAAAATGATAAAAATGATGCTTGTTTCTTCTACAAGAAAAGTGGGCATATGAAGAAAGATTACTAGAAGTATAAAAGATGGCTCGAAAATAAAGGTAATATTATATCTCTAGTTTGTCATGAATATTTTTTTGTTGAGGCTCCTAATAATACATGGTAGATTGATTCTGATTCTACAATTCATATTGTTTACACAATGCAAGATTTTCTCAACACAAGGAAACCAGCAAACAATGAACATGTCTATTCAGGAAATAAATTGTTTTCACACGTTGAAGCGGTTGGGACCTTGAGGCTGATTTTGAAATCCGGATATGTTTTAGATTTGGATAATGTATTTTTTATTTCACATTTTTCAAGAAACTTAATTTCTATTTCTAAATTGGATATTATTGGTTATGGATTTTTGTTTATTAATTCAACCTTTGGTATTTTTACAGGTGAAAATTTTATTGGTGGTGGAATAAAAATTGATGGTTTATTTAAAATTGATCTAGATCCCAACTTTGAAAACAACTATTTGTCATTGCATACGAACATTGGCATAAAAAGGAGTCTTATGAATGAGAACTCCACTTGTTTATGGCACATGAGGTTAGGACATATCTCTATAGAGAGAATCAAAAGGTTAGTAAATAATGAAGTTTTAAAAATTATTGACTTTACTAATTTGGTACTTGTGTTGATTGTATAAAAGGAAAGCAAACCAACAAGACCACTAAAGGTTCTAAAAGGAGTTCTGACATTCTTGAGATCATACATACTGATATCTATGGACCTTTTCCTACTTCTTGCCTGAATGGTCAAAGATATTTTATATCTTTTATTGATGACCATACACGGTTTATGTATCTCTATCTTCTAAATGATAAGGCTGAGGGGTATTAAATGCTTTCAAGACCTATAAGGTAGAAGTAGAGAAATAAAAGGAAAGAGAATCAAGATCGTAAAATCTGATAGAGGCGGAGAATACTATGGTAGGTATACAGAAAAGGGACAAATGATAGGTCCATTTGTGAAATTCCTTGACGAGGAAAGCATTGTTCCTCAATACACGATGCCTGGCACACCACAACAAAATAGTGTAACAGAAAGAAGGAATCACACACTTATAGACATGGTTATGAGCATGATTTGTAATTCTCAGTTTCCTTTATTTTTATGGAGTGAAGCTTTAATAAATGTTGGGTATGTATTAAACTGGGTCCCATCCAAGGCTGTTCCTAAGACATCTTTTGAACTATGGAATGGATAGAAACCAAGTTTAAATCACTTACACATATGGGATTGTCTTGCTAAAGTGAGGATTTATAATCCAAATCTAAAGTTTTAGACCCAAGGACAACCAACGGTTGTTTTATTGGCTCTGCAGTAAACTCCAAAGGATTTAGGTTTTACTATCTTTTTCATGGTCCTAGAATTGTTGAGTTTATAAATGCAAAATTTCTAGAGGATTTTGAACATAGTGAGAGTGCTTATCCTCAAATGATTGAATTAGAGGAAGCACAAGAGTTGACTAAAAGTCCTTTACCTCAAGAACGCTTGATTGTGCTTAAGGAAAATGAAACTGATTACCTTGAACCACAATCAATTTCATAATAGCTAACTCATGAGGAACAAGTTCAGAATGAATCTACTCAGACTCTGCCAAATGTAGAGGAAGTAGGATTAAGAAGATCCTATAGAATAAGTAGACCTACAATTCCTAGTGATTATGTTGTATACCTCCAAAAGTCTGATTTTGACGTAGGGCCTAAAGATGATCCAAAAACGTTTTCACAAGCCATGAGTAGAGATCACTCCACATTATGGTTTAATGCATGAAAGAGGAGATGGAATCCTTGGCTAAAAATTAAGTCTGGAATCTTGTTGACTTGCCAAAGCGAGGTGTAGCAGTAGGCTGCAAATGAGTTTACAAACCAAGACGGATGCTTTCAGTAATGTTGAAAGATATAAAGCTAGACTTATGGCCAAGGGTTTCACTCAGAAGGAAGGCATGATTATCATGAAACATTCTCTCAAGTATCTAAGAAGGATTCATTTAGGATAATCATGGTATTAATAGCTCATCTTGATTTAGAGCTACATCAAATAGATGTGAAAATAGCCTTTCTAAATGGCGATCTTGAAGATGAGGTTTACATAAAACAACCTGAAGGTTTTGATAATAACAGTCAAAAAACTTGCAAACTAAGGAAATCTATTTATGGACTAAAACAAGCCTCTCATTAATGATATATCAAATTTCACAAGGTTATTATCTCATATAGTTTTATTGAGAATCTTGTTGATCAATGTATACCTTAAGGTCAGTGGAAGTAAAGTTATCTTTCTAGTCCTGTATGTAGATGATATTTTGCTTGCAAGTAATGATTTAGGTTTGCTACACGAGACCAAAAAGTTTCTCTCTTAAAACTTTGAAATGAAGGATTTGGGTAAAGCCTCTTATGTCATTGGCATAGAGATTCACAGAGATAGAAAACAAAGAATATTGAAACTGTCTCAGAAAGCCTACATTGAAAAGGTTTTAGAGAGATTAAAACTGAAGAACTGTAACGCTTCTGTAGCACCTATCATTAAAGGGGATAGATTCAATAATGATCAGTGTCCTCGAAATGCATTGAAACAAGAGCAGATGAAAGATATTCTATATTCATCTACAGTAGACAGCCTATTGTATACACAGGTCTACACTAGGCCTGACATTGCAATGGTAGTTGGAATGCTAGGTCGATATCAAAGCAACCCAGGATTGGAACACTGAAAAGTTGTAAAGAAAGTCATGCGGTATTCGCAAGGAACCAAGAACTACAGTTTGACATACAAACATACTGACCATTTGGAGGTGGTTAGGTATTCAGATTCTGATTTTGCTGGATGTGTAGATAGCAGAAAGTCTACTTCAGGATATATTTTTCTTCTTGTTGGAGGGGCTATATCCTAGAGAAGTAGCAAGCAAACTATAGTTGCTACATCTACAATGGAAGCAGAATTTATTGCGTTCTATGAAGTCACTATACAGGTACTTTGGTTAAAAAATTTTGTTGGTGGTCTCAAATTGTCAAATCTATAGAGACACCAATCAAGATATTCTGCGATAATCGTGCTGCCATATTCTTCTCCAAGAATAATAAAAGTGGAAGCAAGAATAAACATATCAACATCAAGTACCTTCGTGTGAGAGATAATATCAAAATGCATGAAGTGTGTATTGAGCATATAAGTACTGAATTGATGATTGCGGATCTTATGACTAAAAGTTTACCAGTAAAGCTATTTAAAAGTCAAGTGGAGTATATGGGACTGATTGATTCATTTTTTACTTAGTCTTTTATTTTAGTCTATAGATATCAAGTTATTATAATAAAGTTTTGTGCATGTTTATTATTTTATCAATCAGGATAAAGATAAAGTTTGGACCCGAATAAATTATGAGACGTTTATTTATAAAGTTTTAATTGCTCATATGGTACTCATTTAGAGGATATTATATATGTAATACATGGAAGGACGACTTATTATATAATGGTTTTACCGCCATGATTCATGTGTATTATTCCTTGTGTGAATGAGAGGATTCCATGATTGCTTGGAATAAATAAAGTAATGGTCATATTATAGAACATAACATATTAAGGAATTTACGTGTCATAAGAACCAAGTGAGAGAATGTAAGAAATTACATAAATGTCCCTTATGACACACATGTTCATTTGACTCATTCCAACTGCAGAGATCATGGGAATCAACTGCTGATTTTCTTCTAATTTTTCTTCTTGATTTGGGGAACAATCAGCTAACAATGGTGAGAAGGTCCCTGACCTACCTATAAATAAAGCTTGTGTAATCCACTTATTGCTACTAGTAGACATAGGTCAGAAGATCTCTCTCTAATATTTTATTTTGGATTGCTAGAGGCTGTTCGTTCTACTGCTGTGAGAATCTTTCTTGACTTGAGTAAAGATGGCTGAAGGTATTTATAATCTTAATTTCCGCTGCTATGTAATATTAGCATTTGATTATACAAAGTATCTAACAATATTAGCATACAAGATATGTTATATGCGTTTTTTTTTTTTGCATACTCACAAATTGTATAGCTTACCTAATGATTTAAATAGTCAAGTGACCTAATTATCAATTCAACTTTCCCATTTTCTCTTGGTTTAATGACTTTCATCTATAGCTTTTGGCTCCTCTCCCTCCCTCTCTCTCATTCTCATATACAACCTTATGCTTGTAGCTATTTTAAAAGAGAATATTTCCTCAAGAAAAATTCAATCAGAAATTAGTTTTAACTTGGTGAAAATTTCCATATAAACGAAAAAGAAGATTTTGGTTGTAACTCACTTCAGTTTTCTCTGTCCAGTCTATGAGAACAAACATTTTGAGTATTTAGAAACAAAGCTGAATATGAGAAAGAACATTGCAAAACATACTGAGATAGAGTTTCTTCAATAGAAATTTTGGTACATTTGTGGGGGGAAATTACTACCAAAGGGTAAAAGGCTGCCCTTTTTACCATTTCCAGAAAACATTGGAACCACACTTGTATTTGTCCTTCCCTTCGCATTCCAACTGCAAATCTTCAGAAATAAATGGCACTTTCTGCATCAACCAAAAACCAATGAAGGAAGGAGACAGCCAGTCAGAGAAAAACCAATGTAAAAAACAAACCAAGAAATAAACGAATAAAAAGTCAAACCTTTTGCTTGGCAAGATCTTGGCAGCCGGTGAAGTTCTCAGGGAACTTGCAAGTCCCAAATTGAACTGTATATGCCCGTGCAAAGTTTGCACCACTTGTGGCCAACCTCTTCTTGTCATTCAGTTCCTATTACAACATTCAAGCTTAGTTTTCTGCTGAATTTTGCATACTAAAAGTGCAATTTTAAATAAAATCACCGAAAATGTATTGTTTGAAAGTCGTTTTTAAAATCTTTTATGTGAGGTGATTTTAAAAGTTAAATTGCGGTTTTGAAAATCAGGCATTCAAATCGCACGCTTAACTTGGTTTTTAAAAATCAAACTTTGAAATCGCACGTTTTGAAATTGTAAACCCAAGCGAACCCAAATTACCGTTTAGAAATCAAAGATGACAGCCAATTAATAATGCATAAAACAACAAATTATGGATCAAGAATCCACTTCCTCAGTAACATGTAACAATAGGCAGCAGATGTTTCAAACTGTAACCAATATAACAAACCTTGTTAGCTTTGCTCTTTTCGAGGTATTCTTCGATAACCCCAGCAGTGGCAGAGGAATTGGAGGCAGCAGCAGCGGCAGTTGTGAAAAGGGTGGCCGTTAGGCAAAGCAGAGCAGCCCTTCTTCCTTCATTCCTCTTTGATTCTTTGGGTTCAGAAACTGTAGCCTGTTGGGCCCTTATGACAGGCAACCTGCGAACAGGCCCAACTGGGGATGCAACAGAAGGCATGGAAGCAAGTTTTGAATTAAGCTCGGACGATCCAGCCCCAGAGATGGCATAGTTACACGCCAAAACAGCAGAGTTCATGGCTGCCATTGCTGCAACTCTGTTTACAAGTGAAGAAAGGTGAAGAAGAGAGGAGAGGGCACGTGGTCAGTGGTTGGTTTTTGGGATTATGGATATTTGATAAAGAGTGATGTGATAATGAATGTAATGCTAGATTGTGGTGGGAGTGTGGATAAGGTGAGATTGCCTCACTCCTATTGGCAAACTCTGCTTTTCATGCTCTGTTTTCGGCATTCAATTTCTGTGGTCACCTCTAATTTTGGCCCCATTTGGGGAATCTTAATTTGTGCTTGGTATCTTTCTGCTGAGAACATAATCAATTTAGATCAGGAAATTAGAACCAGTTACCCAAATGACACGGGATTATTTCCTTAAAAAAAAACTTCTCCTTGGCAAATTTGAGTATGTTTGGCTATGCAATTTAGTAGATTTGGAAAATGTATTGTTTGGAAATATGTTTTTAAAAAATTATAGTTTAAATATATAGAAAAATTTATATTTTTAAATCGTAGTTAATAAATTACGTTTTAAAATATTAAAGATTTTAAAAGTTAAACTGCGATTTTAAAAGTCAAATTATAATTTATCAAATGCTTAACTAATTTTTGAAAACTGTATTTTTAAATCACATATTTTAAAACTTCAAATTCAAAGGGACCTAAATAAAGGAATATGGGAATTATTTGATTATTTCCAAAAAATGGATAAAAGGAAATTTTCGAAGTCAAGGCGCTTGTTTGTACGTGGAATGTTTTTGTTTTGTTTTGTTTTTTTTTTTTTGGTTTTAGCTGTTTTGTATTGTTTTAAAAATTGTGAATACCTAAAAAAAAAACATAAAAGATTTGAAATTATATTTGGATGGTTTAAAGAATAGAAAACAAAATTAGAAAAAGATGTTTGAGGATGTGAATTAAATTGAATATAAATTTGAAAAAAAGTAAAATTAAAAATGAAAAAAAAAAATCTCTAAATTATAAAAACAAAAACTGAGATAGTTCGAAAACCATGGCCACCCCTGGGATAATCTTTTTTTTTCTTCAATTTATGTATTGGGTTAAAAAAATTTGAATTGGGACAAAACGAGTGCCAAACATATTAAATAGGAGGTTTGGTTATCAAATTGATCATTCAGACTAATTTTGTATAAATTCCGTCTATTTAGTCATTACAAAAATACAATTCTACTCAATAACAATTACAAAAATACAACATAAAAAAGCTAAAAAAAAAAAAAGATAAGGGTCACCCTCCTGGAAGAGGGGCTGGCCTGGGTGGTGTTGTAGCCACTGCAACCCCCCACCAAAGGGGTAGTGAGCCATCGTCTCATCCTCTTTTTTTTTTGGTTTTGTGGGCGGGAAATGCTACATTTCCTTCTCTTGAGCACATAGGGACCACAGATCCAATGGTGATTTTAAAAAATAGAAGGATGAGAGAAAGATACAAGTAGATGCTGTAGCATTTTCCTTTGTGGGCTCTCTTTTTCTTTTTGCTTTCCTTTTTTTTTTTTCCTCATATGGCATTTTTGTAATTCTTTATTTAGTGGGGTAGAACCATAGTTTTATAAGTGTTTCATCAGAAAAATAGTCAAAACTTGTATAGAGTTGGACAAGAGGATGATTTGATAATAAAGTTTATTATAAGGAGTTTAAAGATAATTTTTGTACCCCAAGTAACGTTTTGACACGAACCTAAACCCTAGGTAATTTTTCCTTGCTTTCAAAAAAAAAAAAAATGTAATTTTTCCTTACAAAAAAATGGAGACTACACAATGTACAAATCATATAGTTAAGGATAAAACACTCGGCCTACTTACAATATAGAGATGTGCTAGTTTTGTAAGTTTTTATTGACTAAAAACTTGATATATCTTCCATACCAATTACCAAGGCCACCCCCCTCTAAAGGGGTTAGGGGTGGCTCCATTGTCACCCCCAAAAGGAGGGGGTAACATGGCATGACTCCCCACCACCCCATTTTAAGGGGGTGGTATTTGTTCGGGTGTTCGGGGGTGGCTACCCCCCTCTCTCATTTGGTAGCGGAGAGCTCTCCCCTTTCCAACACTAGCATACCCACTCTTCTTTCTTTCTTTCTTTCTTTTTTATTTTATGTATTTATGTTTATTTTATTTTATTTTTTTCTTTTGCCTCTTGTCAAATTGACTCGGCGGTTAACATATGCGACGAGAAGATATCAGTGCTAACGTAGACATTTGCATACTAGTCACGAATTCCGTTAAAAAAAACACTAACGAAATGTAAATTGAATGATCGATTTGATACAAAAGGGTTAGCACGTGGAGTTTTAAGATAATTTTTATGCCCTATGAATCAATTTGATACAAGCCTAATCTCCAATTATCAATTTAATAACTTTAATATATATATATATATATATATATATCTTAATGGTTTTCACGTTTTGACTTCTCTTAATAAGTTCTCTCTTACCACCCAAAAACACAAGAAAAAAAAACAAAAAAGGGGCATATAGTGGGTTGTGGTTTTAGCGGAAGTCAAAATGTTACCGCCACTACTACGTCGAAATTAGGGACTGTCAAT
This sequence comes from Betula pendula, assembly GCA_900184695.1. NCBI lineage: Eukaryota > Viridiplantae > Streptophyta > Magnoliopsida > Fagales > Betulaceae > Betula > Betula pendula. The sequence continues at coordinate 350,590 of FXXK01000907.1, forward strand.
AAAACAACTAATACATAAACGACAGATGGGCCCCGCACCCTGTCTCTGTGGGGCTACCCGAATTGCTAGCAGTTCAGCCCCTAAGTGCAGGGATCCTCATTCCTCAGCTAGTACAGCTGAATCAGTCAAGAGCGATATGCGTCAAAGTCCAGCTTAGGTGGAGGAATTTCTCCATATTCAATTTCATCTTCCAAGTAAAGTCCAACATGTTTAACTCTGCCAACTCTAAAGAGTTCACTCAGTACTAATCTGCATGCAAGACATTCTATGAATTCAAATAGTCGTGTTAGTAATTAATCAATATACATGTTTCTCTTATGTAAATCTACATAAAATGAAGATCATAAATTCATCTGTGTTAATATGGATTTTCAACATACTCTCCTGGAGCATACATGCGCTTAAAGGCATTCAAGGAAAAAAAGAACAAAAGTGTAATTACAATGCATAGAGCTTAATGAATGTGACTAAAGAAAATAGATGTTCAAATGCGATGAAGAATACCTACCAAGTCCAAAGCAAATCTGTCTTCTTTTTAAAGGTGTCCTTGAAATTTTGTCAATTATGGATGTGCAACTCTTGTAAAATTAAACAAATCCTTGATTTCTTCTCCATGTCATCTTTCATGATGCCAGTGAAATCATCAGTCTTTGATGATGGCAGAGTGTTTATCATCCTTGGTTGTGATGCATTGAAAACTTCAACTCCACCAGCAATGGAGTCAGTACTTGGAACAATTTGAAAACGAAGAAAATTGTGAAGTTAAATCTAGTTTGCAACGATAGAAGTATCCCAGAAGAAACTTTGCGTCTGCTTCTGTTGCTTCTGTTGCTGTGTATGTCGGCCGTGATTACCTTAACCGTGACAATCTTTTCCGCTTCCGATTCTTCTTACGTACAGCAGCAGTCTTCATAACCTTGGAACTAGATGGAAGAGGCAAAGTGGATGATGGCTTGCCAACATATGTTCTGCCTTTCTTCGAAACCCATTTCAACGGCAGATTATTTACCACAGTGCCAATGTCGCTAGAATTTGTCAGTTCAACAAGTTTCTGAATTTGATCAAGCATGTGGTGAGTGAAGGCCATCGACAGATCTAGTGAAACTGAATCATCCATTGGTTTTTTCCAAAGGTTCATCAGGATCTCTTTATATGACTGATAAGACATTGAAGGTTGATAACTTTTATGGTTTTCGCATATCATATTGACCTTGATTACATGCTTGCACAGGTTTCCTTGCATTGACCATGCACAATCACAGAATGCAAATTCAGATCCAGGATTCCACACTAGACGTGCGAGGTTGCTGTCTCTTTGGCTTAAAACCTTGGCAAAGAGGTGGTCCTGATCATCCAAGGTAACGGCAGGATCAGGAATCTGTAGTGCCCTGTGCCATGATGTAGAAGCAATATATTCCTCCTTCACATTTTGAAAAGAACCACTTTCATCTGCATAGCGGTCAAGCCAGTAGCTCGAATGCAGTTCAGTAGTCAGCTTGTGCACTAGCCAGTCAACTCTCTGAAGTGCACCAAGATGCGAATCGTCAAACAGTTTGGCTTTAAGCTTCACATGATAGGCTTCTATGGCACCAGATGCCTCCTGGCTAGCAAGTGGAACAGTTCCGATTGTTGAAAGCCACATTTCTGTTAGATAAAGAGCAAACAAATGTTACATGCAAAAAATTCAAGGCAACTTCACACAGCGTGTCTTGTATGAGTGTGTGCATGTCTTTGCATGTGCATTTATGAGTCTTAGAGAGAGAAATTGAACCAATCTTAGGCAGCCAAGAGGCCTTGAAATATTCCATGAAAGTAGTTTGATCAACAAAATCCTGGGCTAGTTCTTCCAAGGCAACGAGAGTATCAACTCCATCCCAAATGCTATACACTATCTTCCCCAGCTGTTTAAATATTTCACGCTGAACTTCAACGTTATTGCATTTCTTAACAATATTCCTTAGCCATGATCTACGAACACGCCAGACGGAAAAAAGTACAGGACAGCAAAATATATCCCTGAAAAAAAAAAAACAGTCAATACTACCTATAAATTACTCTGTTCCAATGTTAGCTATTTTTGTTTCAAAACAGAAAGCTAGAGCAAGTGATTCCTGCCTTATGGGATCAGTTTCAGCCGCTGCATCATCAATTAGAAACCCACTGACCTTCCATCCGGGCTCAACACTACGGGCTCGATCATGTAGAGCTTTCATCCATTTAGAAACATCTGGCTTTGCAAAGCTGCGTGTGATAACCCATGCAACAGGAAGCGCATGCTGCCTTGAATCAAATACAAGAAGCGTGCACAAGGGGTACTGTAATTCAACAAATAATGACATTAATATCCTCTCCACTAACATTTTTAAAGCTAGTATAAATGATGATCAATGAATTAAATACCTTAAGTCTCTTTATGCCAAACGTTGAATCAGCAGCAATAAGACTGCGATGGCCAAAACGAATCATTTGTTGCAATTGCCATTCTGTTTGAATCCCCAAAATGAAAGGATCTGCTTCTGAAGTATCCTGATAAAAGAATATAGATTTTTTATTGCGTTCAACCCACATCCGGATGCTAGCTTGATCATCTAGATCTAACTCGTGGGTAGATCGTTTTATAATCATTCCGAGTTTGTGGACATACTGGGAAGCAAGGCTATTAACTTTTGCATTTGAACTGCAGTATCGCTGAATCCCTTCTATGTGTTTCTCTAACACATTCTCTTCGGGAATGCCTAGATAGATCATAGACATTGTCTGCTGTTGAATCTCATTACAGATATATGGAATTTTCTTGGCACCAGGGCCAATGGCATCTCTGTCAAGTGGCCCATGGCAGACAAAACCAGACTTGTTTACATGGCGCCTGACACTATAATTATATATAATAAGTGCAAGTGATGGACGAGCATACAGGCGCTTCACCACAAAATGGCAAGTACAGCCTCGCATGGATTGAGGTCTAGCAGCACGATTGCGGGTGTTAAGTCGATATCTTCGACTAGGTAATACACCCCCACCTTCCCCGTAATTTTCAGGACCAAATGAACACCAATACCTTCAAGAACCAAAATAAGAAAGTCAACATAAGAAATTTAAGAAGCTTTGTGTCAATTAAGAGCCTTGGTTTTATATCATTATTTAATCCATCTAGAACCTGTTATGCCTCAAACTTCATAATTTTACACACACACACACACATGCATTATTTGTAATATACTTTTGATGCCACATCCAGAGATCACACATACTTTTGATTGCTTTAAACAATCAAAAGCAGTGCCTTGTCAGGACTGTGTTGTGTTATACAGTGTATATGACATCACAAGACAGGAATTCTACCCTTAACCCAAAAAATAAATAATTAAAAGAGCAAAAAGAACATGAATTTTACAAAGCACACCATAAACTTACATCCTATATTCCAAATATTCATCATTCTTGTACTCCTTCAAGCTTCCCAAAGATCGTTTTCTTCCCCTTTCAATATGGAACCGAGTTGGGAATTCCACATTAGAGCATTCACCAATTATAAATGCATCAACACGTTCATAAGGAATGAGGGCAACATCATCTTCGCGTTCAGAAGTGCGAAACTTGGTCCAAGTCAAATCAGTAGAACAGAACTCCTCCTCTGGTGGATCTTGCACAGGGATATCAAGTATGGATTCTACTATAGCCATCTGTAAAACACTACCCACTAATAATAAACATATTGGCTCAAAATTAGTACAGCCTTCTCTGCAAAATAAGCGCACAGAAAAAGATAAATTAACCAATGAGTAAAGGCAAACCATTCAAAACAGGCAAATGAGCATAGCAGCAAAATTAATTAGACCATTAAACTTGTTATTCTATACATCCTTTTTAACAAACACTTCTATTTTTGCTATGATGAGAAAAAATTATTCTGAAACAGTGAAGAAGGGATATCACTGAGGAAGTCCGATCGAAGTAAAAATTCATTTTTGGTAATGATCATATGAAGTTCAAGAAGGATCAGGCATACCATCTTTCTTAAAGATAGCAAAATCACTACAGTGCAGCTCAAAATTCCAATTTGAGTTGAGATACTAAGAGAGCACATTCTACCTGGCTCAACCATATGAAAGAAATAATAGGAATTGCAAATGAGCAACAACTTAAGTACTCTGTATTTTTCTAATTATTACAAGGAGGCATCCAACCCAAACCTTGAGTAAGGTTCCTGTTGATCAGGTATTTTAAAATTCCTCTACTTTATCATAAGTTTGCCTGTCAATAAGCTCATTACAAATAAGTTTACAGAAGGGCCAAAATGAGTCAACTATTGGGCTGCTCAAGACTACAACCTGGTTGCACAGCTCAACTGGCCCTGTTTGAGATGGATTTATGTTTTTAGCTTGATCATTAACCCAATTAAATTTTCATATCCAAATCCAATTTAAGACTCCTATCCTTATCAGTGCCACTTGGTACCCACAACATATGCCAATTAACTACAGAATTCTTCAATAAGACCAACATCTACATTCTCAATCAGCTATTACTTTTCTTAAAGAGAGTTCCTCAATGCTCATGGGTAACAGCTGCAAACTGCACTACAATAAACCAGATGTCTGCGTAAACTTGAATGTCAGAGCATTTGCACCCAAAACTTACTCTTGAACTCAATTTGGCTAGGGGAAAAGATCTGAATTTGTTCAACAAAGGATATGTCCTGTATTTGTCAGACACCAAAAGTTTATGAACCCAATTAAAGCAACCATATGGTGATTCAGCCTCAGCTTGGTATAAACATAAGTGTAGAATTCATGCTCACGTCTGGCTCATATGACTGGTTCAGAAGTCTCTTATGAAGCAGACCCATTTTCTAAAAAGCAGCTTTGATGCAAAATGCTCGCTTAATCAATCACTTGTACATAATCAATATTAGTCATATATATGTACATACGTTGTCAATCCAAAAGCTCATCTTGGTAATTCTACATTTCCTGAACAACCTAAAAACTAACAACGTTTTTTTTCTTAAGAAGATAACAACAGTTGAAAAGGTTTAGTTGACACATCTACCAGTACATGAGGAAAACTAGGGTTGTATAAAGTATAATAAAAAGAGCAAGAAACCAAAAAACCATGAAAACTTATCACATGAGTAAGCAAACAGAATTACCAGCCATACTTAGAGCAGTCACACAGATTTACAGATGGGCACAACCATATTTACCATGTCATAATTCAACACAGATCAATAAATTCACTTCAAACCGTAGTTATTGGGTGCGAAAGAAGCCCCATATTAACTGTTTAATGCAGAAAAATGTTTCCATTAGATACCCAATTTTAAGGGCAATGTTACACATGCACACACACAGAGACACAGTGTAGTCAGTGTCCAAGAAATCGGGCCTGCTCAAAGATTATATCTTCGTCCTTGCCATTTTCCCAGCTCGGTACTAGAGGGATGAATGTTCAGCAACGATATAAAGCATTAGCACAGTTTCAGACAGTAACAAAAAAATTACAGAAAGAAATTTGGACCAAGAAAACAGTGTTTCATATCCATTCCCAAAACCAACACGCAGTTAATTGCAATCTCCAAGCGTAAAAACAAGATTTTGACACTTTTTTTAAATATTTTCAGTCTATAATTAAACACTTAAACATAACTGGTTTTACAAAATTAGCAATTGTACACATTTTTCATCAGAACCCACTTGACACTTCCATATGCAGGAAAAACAGGACAAAACAAATAATGTAAATAAATTCTCAAGAAAACAAATCTTTGTTCCAACAGAAAACCAAAGTCATACTCTTCAATCATTTGAACAAAGCGTTTGAAGAGAGGGATAGAAAGTATTACCATTGCGGCAATTGTTCCGTGCAGTCCCACAACGAAAGTGATGAGAGAGAGAGACAGACAGAGGGGGTTTTAGGATGAAAGAGGTTTGGGTTTGGCACAATCGCTAGGGTTTATGACGTCTGATTGTTGTGGTGGGTACAGATTTAGCCACAAATGCCAACTAGGGAGATGAATAGCTGAGATGACAAATATGCATTTATCTTAAGTCGGTTGAGGTCATCCTTGTCCTAAACGCCATTTTTATCATTTTACAAAAATAAAAAAAAAATAAAAAAATTAGGGGGTAATTACCTTTCCTATGAACTATCAACATTTGTCATTATGGCCTTAAACTTACACTCTTGATTATCTTAAACTACTATTTACTTATTTATACCTCATTTCGTCAGTTAACTTTCTTAAAACATTTGAAATTATGTAAATATCCTAAGTTTATAAACAAAGTTTACATAAAATACCCTTCAAATTTAAAAAAAATATATATATGTATCAGTAACGGCGGTTCCAACAGGAAAAAAAAAATCAAAATTAAAAAACAAAAAACAAAGACAAAAATAAAACTTTAACTTTAATTTTTTTTTAAAAAAAATTCCAACTAAAAAAAAAATCAAAAACCAAAATTAAAAATTAAAACTTAAGAATTAAAAAGAAAAAAAGGAAAAAAAAAGACTTGGGTGATTCGGGCACCCCAGGTGTTGGGAGTGGTGAATGGTTCTTTTTTTATTTTATTTGTAGTTTAAGATTTTTTTATTGTTTTTTTTGGAGTAAATGCCTTTTTTCAATTTCTAAGTTTTAATAACTTTATTTTTTTTTTTTCACCTAAGTTTCATTTTGTATCGTAGATGGTACCTCGTTAATAGCTAAATACAGAGATGATACCTTCGTCTATCTTTCGTTCATGAAATCAAGTTAAACCAATAAAAAACTGTCATGTGTCATATGCCTCGTAAATAATTAAAAAAATTAAAATTAAAAAATGAAAAAAAATAGAAATATTAAAAAACAATTTAAAAAAAACTAAAACTTAAATAAATAAATAAAATTGCAGAAGGGTGACTCAAGTAACCCCTTCGGGCCAACCGGCCACCCCATTTTGGCCAATGAAGCTACCTCCAATGGCCAGCCTAGAGTTGGCCGAAACCACCCCCAAGAGCCTTGGGGTGGTTCAGCAACTCCTAAATAGCAAATTGAGAGTGGCCGAAACCACCCTAATGCCTTTAAAAAAGCAAATTAGGGGTGGCCGAAACCACCCCTAAGAGCCTTGGGGGTGGTTCGACAACCCCTAAAGAGCAAATTGGGGGTGGTCGAAACCACCCAAAGCCTTTGAAGAGCAAATTAGGGGTGCCCAAAATCACCTCCAAGGTCCTTGGATATGGCTCAAGCCACCTTTTATGAGGCTTTTTTTTTTTTTAGTTTTCTTTTATTATTTTTTAATATTTTCTATTATTCTTATTTTTAAAGGTTTTAATATTGATATTTTTTATTTGAGGATATTTATGTCCTTAAATGAAATTTAATGTCTAAAAAGAGAATATTCAATTTGATTTAACGAAATTCCTTAACGAAAGGGGGTCCGTGAAAGTAAATGCTAGTTCGAGGTAGTCGGAGTGGTGAGAGTGTCAATTCATAATGCCATAGTGATAGAAGGTGGTAGTTCATGGGGAAAAAATGTAAATACCCCAAAAATTAATCTTGGACTCTAAACCCTCGCAACTCCAACTTAAATAAATAATAATTTTTTTGTTATCTAAAAATATATAAAAATTTTCAAAAATAAAACAACTTATATTACAGAGGATTTATGACAATATTGTATAGTAGATTTTTTTTTTTTTTTGAAACTTCACTTAACTCCCCTGAATTTTCATCACTTTTCTAATCTCTTTCAAAAGTTTAAAAACTCTCAATTTAGTGTATTAAACTTCTAATTTTTTGCAATATCACCTCTTCATTATGCATTTCTGTTAAATTCTAACGGAGACCTTGAAAATTACCAAGATACACAATTTTTTTTAAAAAAAAAAAAGAAAAAAACAAAGGTCTAGTGGGTCACCAAACCCACCTTGTGACCTGTGGGTAGGGCTGTAAATGAGCCCACCTGTTCGCGAGCGCGCTCGATACCCGCTCGATTAAATTCGACTCGAGTTCGAGCTCGGTACAATACAAACCCGCTCGTTACTGTAAAAGCCCGCTCGATTAGTTAATGATACATACTCGACTCGCTCGACTAAGCTCGATAGGGGCTCACGAGCCTGACTCATTTAGGCTTAAATAGACCGGCTCGTTTAAGGCTCACGATCTTGACTTGTTGAAGGCTCGAATAAATCAACTTATTATTATCATTATCATATGATGTAAGTTATCTAACATTATACTTATCACTTATGTCATGTAATTATATAAACACTAGATCAAATGATAATAGGAATATAATAAAAATTTGTTAGGTTTAGTCATTATAATTTATATCATTAATTCATTATCATTATATACTTGTCATTATCATTATCATATGATCTAAGTTATCGAACATTGTACTTATGCCATATAATTATATAAATACTAGATCAAATAATAATAGGAATAAGATAAAACTTTGTTAGATTTAATCATTATAATTTATATCATTGATTCATTATCATTATATACTTAGCAATACTATTAATATAGTCTCAAATTAAATTATTAGTATTATAATGAACAATGTATATTATTAACATATACTAAATTAATACTATTAAGTTAATAAATCAATTAATTAAAATAGGTTATAAGTAGGTTATAACTTAATAAATGAGTCGAGCTGCCTATTTAAGGCTCGAAAAGCCTTAAATGAGTCGAGCTGCCCATTTAAGGCTTGATAAGTCTTAAATGAGCATAGCTATCCCATTTAAGGCTCGAAAAGCCTTTATATCAAGCTCGGATTCGACTCATTAAAGCCTTTTAATCGAGTTCGAAAACTCGCGAGCTTGAGCTCGAGCTCGGGTATTGTCTAACGAGCTGAGCTTGAGCTGGGGTTTCTAAGCTCGGTTCGAGCTCGAGCTCGGCTCGTTTAAAAATTTTCTTAAATGAGCCGAGCTGAAAATCTTAAAGCTCGACTCGCTCGACTCGATTACAGCCCTACCTGTGGGTCACCAAACCCTTCTGTGGGTCTTGTTGTGACTGTAATATTCTGAAATTTAAATTCATTTTTAAATATAAATTCTTTTAAAATACAAATAGTTTTGAAGCAAAGATGTTTTGTTTAAAGTTTTGATCATCTCTTTAAAAAAAAAAAATAGATAGGGCAAAGATCGATCCTGCCACCTCATCACCACCAGGATTGATCCTTTCATTTCATGATCGATCCTAACTCGTTTGAAACCCTAATTTGAGCGCCCAAAACTCTAAAAACTCAATCCTAAGTCATATTATTCATTCTTAACTTTCTTACAATCCATTTGCACAAAATTCCATGTTCCCAAAGCTCTAGAGTGGAGCTGGAACGTGGGAGAAGCTCGGAATTGACGTTCGTTGTCAACTCCTAAGCCATTGTTGAGTCCTTTTCGTCAGGTAATTGTTTAACCACACTATTCCTTCCGTAATTCTTTTCTTAATCCATAATCCTATGAGTTCTTGTTATGTTTTGTTTATAATCATGTTTTATAATTATTTTGATTGTGTGTTTCTTATTAAGAATAAATGTTTTAAAGAAATATTGTGTTTTATTGATAGGTTAATTGTTTTAAAGAAAGCATGTGTTTTGAATGATTATTTTCAAAAGTAGTAAAACGATACTTTATGTTGTTCATTATTTTATGACTTTAAGACAAAGGTTTTGAATTTGGTTGACATTATAACAACTCTGTGTTCAAATAGTATTTTAAACCAACACAACCTCACACACTCTAATATTTATGTTTATTTGGGAAATCGGAGTAAACTTTTGATAATCTCATATCAAGAATGTAACTTTGAAATCTTAAAATTATTTCGAGACATTTTTGGGCGTTATAAGAATCCTAGGAACGTTCAGAATTGTTTGGATGTGTGTTCGGAGCTTGGAAAGGCTTGAAACTAGCACCAGGATCAATCTTGGCACTGGCAGGATCAATCATAGCAGGGGAGGATCGATCCTAAACCCTGCAGGATCGATCTCAACCCTTCAGGATCGATCCCTAACTCCTCAGGATCGATCCCAACCTTCTGATTTGGTCCCTAGTCGTCTAGGATTGAGCCCAGACAGTCTGGATTGATCCATGATCCTTTTGGATTGATCCCAACTGTCCTGGAAACCTGTTTTAGGATTTCTATTGTGACTTAGGTTTCTAAGAGTGGTTTAGGATTGTGATTAGTGTCTTGTTTGATTGTGAGTTGGTTTGCAGTGCAAGAAGTTAGGATGTCTGAGGATTAATCCGAGTAGTCGAGGTAAATGAATATTTACGAAATTAGGAAAGAAAACCATTTTTTGAGCATGCTATTTTGATATAAACTGTCAAACACTTTTATTCATATCTTCATTATGTCGTGAGCCTATGTATTTTCAAAACATAATTCTTATTCTTAATAAGAGTTTCAAATGCTTAAAAACTATGATTTGAGAAAGAAAAGCTTAATTATGTTAATTGTTTATGTCTGCATTTAGTTGACATGACCAAGGATCGTGGGCTTCCATTATTTGGGCTTGACCGTATGGTCCAAGAGTATTCTATATTTTGTCTTTGGATCTAATAGACTAGTAGTAACCAATGCAACCATGTTTACATGGTGGTTACGACCATGACATTCTTTAGTAATGTGGGCCACCCGGGGTTAGACCCGGTCGGGCTATTAACTGATGTTTATTAGTTTGTGCACATCGGGGAACTGGTGTGTATCATAGGTTCTTTCGAAAATGTTCAAATCTGAACGGGAAGGGGTAAGGGCCCGAATAGACCATATGGAGGAAAGCTATGACAAAGAATATATTATATGTATAGTAATGTGATTCCATGTTTTATGATTTATATCCTTGAAAACTGTTATTGTTAAGTTTATACTATATGATTCTCTTACGCTAAAACCTTTTTTTTTTTATTAGCATAATGGTAAAGACAACATATTTTCTGAAAAGTATTGTGAACTACAGAGAATTTTATTGAATATTGTTTTATTGCATTAAAAGTTAGGCTCACAACATGAGCTCGGTTCCGAGGTATCTTACTTACTAAGTCGTGGACTTATCCAGTTGTTGTTTTCCTTTCCACTTGTTGGACATTTATTTGTCCTCCAGTTTTAGCAGGTTTTTAGTAGAGTTGACAGACTAGAGTTGTTCGTCAAGTAAGTAAAGTCTTCTTGGAGTTGTAGCTTGCTCTTTGTTGTTTTGTAATATTGCTTTGTTGGTGAGATTTTGTAATAACTGTACTTATAGTTGTATAAGGTTTTGTATAGTAATCAGATCACTGTATATTATTCCAATTTCTCATTTATTTCATTTTGATAGATATTTAGTGTAGTCTTATCTAGTTAACTCCCTGTTAGTTGACATGGATATTTCTGCTTTAATTCTCAGATTAGTTATTTATTATTTTAAGGGTTAAATCCTTTTTTAGTACTTGGGTTTTAATGTTTGGTTTTTTTCCTACCTTGATTTCATTATAGGACGTAAAAGAACTTGGGTTATGGGTAAAGACACAGACGATACCTCCGTTAACTTTCCGAAAAAATTTTTAATAGCAATCTACGTGTTTGCACCAAAACCTGCCACATGTCACTAAAGTTTTTTAAAAAATTAAAAATTAAGAATTAAGAATATTAAAAAATAATAAAAAATCAAAACATAAAATTAAAAATTAAAATTAAAATTAAAAAATTAAAAAAATTAAATTAAAATTTAAAAAAAAGCAGCAAGGGGTGCCACCCCTTGCAACCCACCCACCAAGCCAAAATAGGGGTGTTCGCCACCCCCATGGCCGGTCTGAGGGGCCCTTGGGGGTGGTTTGACTACCCTCATGGGCCAATATGGGGTGGCCGAAATCACCCCCAAGGGCCTTGAGCCACCCCCGTTTGGCTTAGGGTGGTTTCGGCCACGCCCTATTGCCGGTATGGGGGTGGCTAAACCACCCCATGAGCCTTGGAGGTCGTTGAACCACCCTCAAGTGGCCAAACCTTACAAATTTTAGGCTTTTGGGGGCGCCGATCAACCCCCAAAGGCCATGGGGGTGGTTCGGCCCACCCCAAATTGGCTATAGGGGGTGGCTAAAACAACCCCAGACCAAACGAGGGTGGCTGAGCCACCCCGAAGGCCCTTGGGGTGGTTTTGGCCACCCCCATTTTGGCCCATGGGGGGTGGCTGGACACTCCCGATTGGCTGCAAGGGGTGGCTTGAGCCACCCCTTGTTCCTTTTTTTTTAAAAAAAAAAAAAATTTAATTTTATGTTTTGATTTTTGATTTTTCTTTATTTTTAAATTTAAATTTTTTGAATCTT
>FXXK01000908.1:8465-22081 GCA_900184695.1 Betula pendula
GTTAGTTACTTTTTCAATTGGGAAGTATCAGGATGAAGTACTTTGTGATGTTGTGCCTATGCATGCTGGCCATATTTTGTTGGGGAGGCCGTGGCAGTATGATAGGAGGGTGACACATGATGGGTTCAAGAACATGTACAGCTTTGTAAAGGAGGGCAAAACAATCAAGCTTGCTCCTTTAACTCCAAGCCAGGTCTATGAGGATCAACTGAAACTAAAAAGTGAGGTTGCTCAAAAAAGAAAGAGTGAAAATGAGAGTGATAAAAAAAGCAAGAGTGAAAAAGAGATTGAGCAAAAAATAAAGAGTGAGAGTGAAAATGAGCAAAAAAGAAAGAGTGAAAAAGAAAGTAGAGAGGTGGCTGAGAGTAAAGAAAAAAGAGTGGAGTCACGAGAGAAAAAAGAAAGAGAGTCTGCAGAGAGAAAATGAAAGACAAAAGTGAGTTTCTATGCAAGAGAGAGTGAGGTCAAGAGGGCTTTCTTTGCAGATCGCCTTATGATTTTTCTTGTCTATAAAGAGTCTTATCTTAATCTTGATGAAACTAACCAGTCTCTTCCTAGTTTGGCTATTTCTTTGTTGCAGGAATTTGAGGATGTATTCCCAGAGGAGATGCCTAATGAGTTGCCACCCATTAGAGGCATTGAGCACCAGATTGATTTTGTGCCCGGAGCTGCTATCCCAAACCGACTAGCCTATAGGAGTAATCCGGAGGAGACCAAGGAGCTTCAGAGGCAAGTTGAGGATTTGATGAGCAAGGGGTACATGAGGGAGAGCATGAGCCCATGTGCGGTACCGGTGCTACTCGTGCCAAAGAAGGATGGGACGTGGAGGATGTGCGTTGATTGTAGGGCGGTCAACAATATCACGGTAAAGTATCTCCATCCCATTCCTAGATTAGATGATATGCTTGATGAATTGCATGGCTCATGTATTTTCAGTAAAATTGATCTTAAAAGTGGGTACCATCAGATTAGAATGAAAGAGGGTGATGAATGGAAAACTGCTTTTAAGACTAAGTATAGGCTTTATGAATGGTTGGTTATGCCATTTGGGCTTACAAATGCGCCCAATACTTTCATGAGATTGATGAACCATGTCCTACGTGCGTTCATTGGTAAGTTTGTGGTTGTGTATTTTGATGATATCCTAGTGTACAGCAAGAACTTAAATGAACATATTGAGCATTTGAGATATGTGTTTGATGTGTTGAGATGTGAAAAGTTGTATGCTAATTTCAAGAAATGTACCTTTTGCATGGAACGAGTTGTTTTTCTTGGTTATGTTATTAGTACAAAGGGTATTGAAGTGGATGAAGAGAAAAATCAGGGCCATCAAGGAAATGGCCAACGCCAAGGAGCATCCTGCAGCGTTAAGAAGCTTTCACGGCTTAGCTAGTTTTTATCGGTTCTGTTTTAAGACTTTAGCACCATTGCCTACACCACTTCACTGAAGTCATTAAAAAGAATGTTGGTTTCATTGGGGGGGCTAGTCTTTCAGGAAATAATAATCAAGTGAAAAACAAAAAATCTTATTTTCGATCTTTTTGGTAAAAAAAAAAAGAAAGCCGGGATTCCTGATTAATTCAGAACTTAATCGAAATCATATCGCTACCGGTCGTGTGTATGCTCATATACTTCCCTGCCGTCTCTACGAAAATTCTGATTTATTGGGCAAAGAGACGCAGAAATAGTCATTCATTTCCATTTAATCGATTCTAGAAACGAGAAAAAGGCTGGCCTATGCCTCCTTCGGGCTTATTGTCGATTGAAATACCCGGTTAAATGGTATTTTTGCCAAAAGTATATTCTTGCTTATTTGATGTATCCTCAATACAAGAAAGCAAAGAATTCAGGAATTTACTTAAATAGCGAACTATAGGGGTGCATTTATCCTCAAAAAATCAAGAGAATGCTTTTGGCCACCATTAAAGACACCGGTTGGTGCTCTGCCACCTAGTGCTAGCATTACCTGATTTTTAAAACTTTTAGATGAATGTGATGCCTCAGGTTTTAGGGATTGGGAGCATTTTGATGCAGGATACGGCAGGGCCGATAGGGCCTCTTCAGGTGGAGAAGCTAAGTGGGGTTCATTAAATTCCTACTTATGACAAGAGCTTTATGCTCTTGTTCGTGCATTGGAGACTTGCAGCATACCTATGGGACTAGGGAATTTGTGATCCACACCGATCATGAAAATCATTGAAGCATCTCAAGGGCAAGGCTAAGTTGAATAGAAAGGCAGGCTCGTTGCGATGGAATACATGAGACATTTCCTATTGTCATCCGTTCAGGCAAGGTAAGGAGAACATGTGCCTAATGCTTTATCCGGAGGTATTTGTACTTCTTACTTCTATGGAGTGCTAAAATGCTTGGGTTTGAAATATGTGAAAGACTTGTATGCCAATGACGCTGACTGTTTTTAATGCTTATCAATGGCATGGTGATACTAGGCTGGAGAGAGCAGTAGTTGCTATTGTGAGCTTTTTACAAGCACTATTAATGAGAGTGAGATATTTCTTGTTATGACACGAAGCCAAAATTCTTATCTGAATGATATACACAGGTTGTTATTGTATCAATGCAGTTGATTATATAATTGTGTGCTGTTGGAATGGACGCCAAATGTGGGTGGGGGCAATATATCATATGGAGAGCATTGGTCTGGCAATGTTGCAGAGAGGAGATAGACACATGATAGTGATAAGCATGCATCATCAAATTCATGCTCTCCATATATGCGCATTTACCTATAACTTGGGGGTCTCGCTCCATCGCTCGCGTGTTTGAGGATTCATTCAATGCAACCTTTGCATATGAAGACGTTGCCGCTATGTCTCCATTTGCAGATCAAGACAGTCTCACAATGTTATGGTGAGAGGTCAAGGATGTGAATATTCTAGTTTGACACAGCAAATGCCGTTGGCAACCACTTCACTGTGACAGCCTGACGACAACACCCCTCTACATTTTCATTGGTCGCTCCGCTCTCCGCCTCGCCTCCCCCGCGCCGCAATAGCTGTAGGTCCGACTGAGGGGAATCGACATTGAATATAGATGGACTGCTGTATATGAGATTTCGTTGAACTCGCACTAGGGACTTATGAAACATTCACTCTCTACGGAAGCCAAACTCAATCTAGATACTCGGATTCTAATTTTTGAGTCGTTGAAACTCGTTTTCAGACCTAGATTATTATTTATGGTTGTGCGAGATCCGTTGAAGCTTTGTGTCAAGAACCGATGAAGCTGATTTCTCGAATTGCCGGAAGTAGCCCGATCCAACAAAGTCTCAGTAATGTATGTCAACCTAACATAGCTGTTGCATTATTGTCAATACAAGGGTGCAGATAGATGCGAGAAGAGGAGACTACTCCAATAGGATGCTAGTTACAACCATTCAAAGGAATTAATGTGTGTCTCTTATGGTGGGGCTATAGTTTTTAATACTCCTACCAAAAAAACCCTCTAGCTAGGGAACAGTTAATAGCTTCTTCTAAGCTAACATATTATGCCACCAGGTGATTAAGTGTGGGGAGAATATATTGCTTTTGAAAGCTAGTTAATAACTTACATGAAGCTTACTGGTATTTTCATCTTCCAAGCGTACCATTTGTATTCATCCGCTCAAGAATCTGTAAATGCGTCTAGGACTGAAAGTGCAGTAGGGTTTTAGGTATTAAAGATATCAAGTTATACTTCCACGCATGTTGATCAGCAGACTGATCTCGATGTCATTGGTATACTAATTCCTATTAAAAGCTATTGAGTGTATAGAGACTCTTAGAAATAAACAAAAATAAACCTTGGGAGGATGTTTGCCATTATAATAGAGTTTATGCATATATATAGGCCATTGCATACTTACTACTTCATATCCCTTTTTGAAATTGTTTATTGGATTTAATCCGCTTATCCATTAGATTGACCTTTACCTGTTGATGGGCAAGGAGTAGCTTGGGATGGCCAAAGAAGGCGGTGAGTTGTGAAGTCACTATGAGAGGGTACGGCTTCAAATTGCCCCACAAGAATGCAGGGTGCTTCCAAGCCAAATAAAAGGCCGCAGGCGATGTATCTTTGAACCAGGAGATTTGGGTTTGGTTTCTATGCGCAAAGGAAAGATTTCCAGGGGCCATAGGAAGACTAAGTTGCATCCCCGAGGAGATAGGACCTTTCCAAATTCATTGAGAAAATTAATGACAATGCATATAAAGTGGTTCTTCCAGGTGAGTATAATGTTTCTGCTACCTTCAACTGTTTCTGATACTTTCTCCCTTTGATGTAGGTGAAAGATTCGAGGTCGAAATCCTTTTTGAGTTGAAGAGGGGGAATGATGGGATACCAAGTGTGGGCCTACTCTTAAAGAGATCCTTGCAAATCCAGATGGGCCAATTACAGACCATAGAGCCCAAGAAAGATCAGGGAAGCAAGCAAGGATTAGTCAATCCACTTGGGATGAAGCTAGCAAGACCCACACTCAAGATTGGGCTTGAAAAGAAACGAGAACCAGTCTTGATCCACTGACCAAGCCTGTGGAAGACTTGACTTAAAAATTAAGGGCCTATTGTTATTAAAGGCTATATTTTATTGGTTTAGAATAAAATGGGCTTGAAGATGTTTGGGCCCATATATTTCTTATGTTTTATTAATTAGTGTTTCAATAAGAACATTAATTATTCCACTTGAGGGTTTTTTGGGAAAGGGGCCTTTTTTGTGCCTCAGGTTATTTTTCGTAGGGGTATTTAACTATTCTTATAGGCCCATCCACATAAGAGACAGGCATTATTTGATTTTTAATTGTGAGTTGAGTTTTCTCACTCCCATGCTTCTTGATGAACTTTTGAACTTATCAAAGGTAAATCACAACCTTGTTTGGTGGCGTTCTTCCTCGTAATTTGGCGTTCTTGAGACTGGATCTTAACGGGTCTTGTTTTTAATTAACTAGGTTCTTAAACCGAGTTTTCAACGGGTCTAATTCTCCAATCATATGACTTGATTTGGCTTTCTTGGTGAGTTTTCAAATTGATGTGGGTTAACGCGATTCTATTCCTGCGGGGGTTTCATTCAATTCCCCTGCTAAAAATTTCGTTGCTGCCCTTGTGGATTCTGCATATTCTGATTACTACTCCATGAGAAATTGGGGTGCTTTCGTCACCCTACAGTGTAGGTGTTGGAGTATGGATTGTTCTTCAAAGGAAATCCACCTTATCCCACATAGTTGGCTTGTTCTTGATCTGCAAATGGAGACATAGGGCAAGTCTCAGTGGTATGGTTAGAATGAGTTCAAATGGCACATACCTCGACTTGTTGTACTTGCTGAATTGGAGAGATGTTGTGTGATGTCATTGCTTTCACAATCATGTCTAGCTTCCTCTCCATTGTCGCCATTTAAGATTGGACTCCACTGTTTGTGCTTATCTCATAAACACCCTTACCTTTTGATACATTCCTTCCTTTTGATGAGAATGGCTAAGAATTCTCACTTAAAGTTTCAAAGAGCTCAATGGCTTCCTCACTGCTCTTTTCCATCAGTACACCACCACAAGCTGAATCAACAAGACTTTTGTTATTATCATTTAGACCTTCATAGAAAGCTTGTACCTGGTCGTCTTGAGACAAATTGTGGTGTGGACATTTGAGAAGTAGCTCATTGAAATGCTCCCAAGCTTCGAAGAAAAGATCTCCATCCTTTTGTTGAAAAGTCTGAATTTCTCTTCTAAGTTGCCTAGTCCTTTGAGCTGGAAATAATTTTTCAAAAATTTTGTGGCCAACTCTTCCCAATTGTTAATAGAACCTGCAGCCAAAGAGTTCAACCACAACTTAGCATTATCTTTTAATGAAAAAGGGAAGAGGATTAACCTGATATGCTCTGGAGTTAAGCTATAAATGTTTTGCGTATTGCAAAGATCAAAGAAATCTCTTATGTGCAAGTATGGATCCTCGGAGGGTGTGTCTCTAAAATGTGGCAGCATGTTGAGCAAATGATGAGATAAATTGAAGCTGCCTTGTGCATTTGGCTAGTAGGCGATGCATGATGGTTGATTGAGGTTTTGTGGAATGAAAAAACTTTTCATCGACTTCCGCTCAGGTTGATTCTCTATGTGTGCTTCTGTCATCTTTTCCTCAACTTCAATTTCCTCTTCTTCTTCGGAGTCTTCTTTTGGCCTTCGAGGTTGTCGAATGGTGCGTTCGATCTCTGGTTTGTATGGAATAACGGCTAAATTCTAATATCAACGTCCTTGCATGGGCAAAAATCAGATTCTGCAGTGGACAGCAGCTTCAGTGCTGCTGTCTGGACGAGGGCACTTGATCGCAGTTCTGCGCTCGATCGCTAGGATTGGGCACTCAATCCCCATGCAGAAAAACTGAACTGAACTCTTGCAAAAACTTCAGAAAAACATATTAGAATCTTTTTTTATTATGTTTTTTTTTTTAGAGGAACAGAAACACAATAGCTTAAAATAAAAGGAAAAACTTTAAAAACACAATTTAACGCAATCCCCGGCAACGGTACCAAAAACTTGTTGTACAAATATCCACCTAAATAAATAGGTGAATAAATGCATGTTTTACTCGCAAGTGCACAAGATCAAAACAATAGTATAGATGGCAAATACGAGATCATTTCCACGAGGATTAGTAAAATATATTTAAAAAGCAATTGCTAAGAAGATATTTTGAATGCAACGAGATAAAAGATAGAATTGAAATAACAATATAAAAGGGTAGGGCATCAATATCCACCGCTAATCATAATCAATTAAGAACACAATATGCACAATGCTACAATCATGTCAAGATACCCAATGTTTGCCAACTTAAGAGCATGGGTGTATACTCCAAAAGCTATTGGTCTCCCTAAACAACGAGATTAGGCATAGGTGTATACTCTAACTCATGATCAAACCCATACATAACCAATATGAAGAACAAACAAAAATCCGAGATAAATCAATTAAGCATCAAAACATAAATTGTAGCAAGACAAATTGTAAAATAACTCGACAATATGCTAAAACGTAACCTTTTGCTAATCGTGGGGTATGTGTGTTCTTTATCTTAAAAACCCTAATTTGGCATTTCCGGCCACCATCGAACGTTTGACACGATTATCAAATGTTTGATCTTTCAAGATCGAACGTTTGATCAAGAACAGTGAAACATTCGATGCATGTCCAGAATGCATGAAAGTCTAAAAAACTTATACCAAACCTAATCACAACTATACCTAGACTTAGAACAACATCAAAGAACATTAAAGAACATAGAAAACATACATGTTAAGAGGAAAAACACAATGTCATCATTTCTATCAAAATCTTTTCAAGAGTTAACCTTAAAGCCTTTAAATCATCATGACATAATTTGAAAACATAAAGATGGCCATAGCTTATGTAAAAGCAATAAAATACAACATAATAAGAGTATGGATTCAAAGGTTACCGTTGGAGAAGATAGTCTCCTTCAAAGGAGAACCTTCCCTTAAAAATCCTCCTCAAGCCTTTGACAAAAGTTTCTAGAGATTTTGGGTCGAGCCAAACTAGTTTTCTTAAGGGGATGGGGTGTAATTTATAGGGAAATGGGATGCAAATTGATTCCATATGTAAAATCCATTTTAGGACATGATTGAATGTTTAATGTATGACATCGAAACGTTGTGATCTATTTTGATGAAGATACCAAACATTTGGTAAAAACACATCGAACGTTCTTTAAAAGCATCGAATGTTTGTTGTTCGTACAACCCTTCTGAGCATTGCACAGGCTTTGCAAAGAACATGACTGTATTGTCCAACATCGAAAGTTTGTGGTCCATTTTCTGAATAAAAATGTTTATTAAATATCATATAAAAGGGAGAGTGTTTTAATCAGATCTTTTGTCAAATATTATGAAAAATAGCTTAAATATTTTGAGGCATTACAGTTATAAGTTGTCGGGTACATACATTTATTCTTTCCAATAGTTATTAAAAAGTGACAATGACTCACGTGTCTTATTCAGTGTATATACCTTTATATATGTAATACCCCTTGCTATCACACCAGCATATAACCTGAAGTCTTATCATCGCTTCACTGGATCAAATAGATCACATCACCTAGGTTAACCACCTAGGTTAACCATGATAAAGTCTAGGTGAAATGCGCAGTCCCACTTATACTATGAACAAAACATTTTATAAATTGAAATGATCATTTGACTATGATCTTCATGTGTGCTAAAATACTTTATTCACACCATATTCAAATACAATGTAACCTAAGGACCTTTACATTTCATATATCAGGTAAATATTCAAAACACATATATGATGCTATATAAACTATTTAATAAATGTACTCAAAGGTCAATAATTAAATCAGGAAATAATTATCAAATTTATTACAACAAAAACAATTTGATGATCAATTGAAGTTTTGGACACCAGTTCCAACACTACCTCGGTTCCCCGCTGATGAGCCAAGGATTCGAATAATCACTTCTCGGGAATGGCGTAGCCCTCCCTTGTCCTATCAGCATCCTTGCGTTAGCATGGATCGCCATAAGGATCCACTATGACCTGACAATCTGGCTTGGAAATTTTCCCATGACGAACAAAACGTGAGGAGTCAATAAAGGGGGATACGTAACGATTGGAACGAAGCAACAGATTAGCCAAGTACTAAGCAAAGTGTTCTACAAAAGGCTCATCCAAGGAAGAATCTAGATGAAGGGATGCGGGCTAAAGGATTGGGACGAGTCAAAGGAAATATGTAAACGGAGGGATTGAAGAATAGTTGAAATACTACTCTTAGGAAGAAGTATTGGAGAAGTCGTTGAAGGGTGTAGCAGTTTCAAATATATGAAATACCATATTTAAACTCATGTAATGATTAAATTATATCATACATTGGGTGGTACCATGGTTGAAAGAACCAAAATATCCACAAGGCTAATATGTGCTAAGAATATACATTAATAAGCCACCCAATAATGAAATTTAATTCATGAATGGAGTGTTGCCCAAGTACCCAGGTTCCATGGTGAATTTTTTTGTTTTGGTAAAGTGGATAAATTCTAAACGGTCCAACTACTGTAGATTGAATTCTTTCCATCTACACACAAGGAAAAGATGGATAGGGGGTTTAAGGTTGCTTATATTACTTCGAAAGGGTTGTTTCTTTTAGAACACAAAGCAAGGTCACATTGTAAACGAAATGACAATTGTTTTAACAAACCATAGTTTAAAGATATTAAATGGGAGAGAGGTTCTAGATCTACGAATCTCATGATTTTCATCATAGGTCTACAATAATAGTGAAGAAAGAGGCGACCACGCCATCCATGGAGTCACTTGACAATCTCGTCAAATTTAATCGATGGTTTACATTTGACTAATCTAGGATATTAATCTCCCTAAAGAGCTATGTTATCATAAGATTAGAGACCAAAGGTCAAAAGGCAGTTCATTAATGACGTAGTAGTATTAATGAAGGTTTTTATTAAATACTACTAGCATTAAGAATGAGTTTAAGTCTCGCCTAGTTGGAGTGATTAAGAGCTCCTCGCCTTGGCCATGGGCCCTGCTCTCTATGAATGGTGTTTTTAATTTACGGAATTAGGTTGTCGTTGCATTTTAATTATTATGTGTTTTCTTGGGTTTACATATTTTATTGAATGCTAGAAATATATATATGCCTGATATATGCTCAATGATATATATTTTATCAAAACTAGGAATGTCTTCATTTAGCCCTTTACAAAACTGTTATTTATATTATTGATTTGACTAAACCAAGTTATGTTGTCCGGAAACGTAATTTAAATATAATGCTTATAGTTAAAAGGAACATTTATATGTTACCTAAGCTATGTCTAGATTCTCCAGTTTTAGAAGCACCTCAAACGGACTAACTACGATTTAATTCCTTAACTAAAGTCAAAGACAAATGGCTATTACATGTTGACTTCTATGTCAAATGTATTCCTGTTGGGTTGCAGGAGTTTTCACTTGTTTTAGACTCCATCGTCTAAAAGGGATGTTTGGTGGAACTTCATGTTGTAATTTAATTGCAAGGATAATTGAAGTTGTTGGATGCTGAGATTAGTAATAATCTAATCTAGAGCTTTAGGGGCTAGGTATTTCAAGCAAATAGGTTACTAGAGGTTTAAGAATGAATAAATGTGGCTTAAGGTCAATTTTTTAGGGTTTTGGGCGCTCAATGACGAGTTTCTGATGCATGATGATCGATCTTGATGAGGTGGTAGGATCGATCTTGTGCCTGGGAGGATCGATCCTCTGCCTGGGAGGATCGATCCTCCCTCTAGATCATTTTTTTTTTTGCAAAAAAAAAAAAGAAATCCCCAACTTCAAATNAAAAGACGCTTTCTTCGAAACCATGTATATTTTAAAAGAATTTATATTTACAAATGAATTTAACTTTTCGAAGTATTACAACAACCCCAACTCGCATAGTAGCTCCCGAACCACCAGGAGGAGTGGAAGCCTGATGTCGCCTTGAACATGGCCTCGAGCAGACATATTTCATTTGGGCTATCACCCACCTCGATCCTGCTGCTGGGGCCAGCGATCCAAGTAGTCACATTCTCGGGAATGGCATAGGCATCCCTTATCCTATCGGCGTCCTTTGGCGTTAGCATGGATCGCCATAAGGATCCATTGTGGCTGGAATCAGGCTTGGACATTTTTCCCTTGAGGAACAGAACGTGAGGAGTCAATAAAGGGGGATTACAATAACAATTGGAACGAAGCAACAAATAGGCAGTTCTAAGACAAAGGTATTCTACCAAAGGCTCAATCCAAGGAAGAACCAGATGAGCGATGCAGGTTAAAGGATTGGAGAGTCCAAGGAAATATTCAAACGGAGGGATTTGAAGAACAGTTGAATGAAAAAATACTACTCTTAGGAAGAAGTATTGGGAGAAGTCGTGAAGGTGGAAGCAGTTTTGAATAAAGTTATTGGCCAATGGGTTGTGAGAGAATAATTGAGAAATGTAAAGTAAGAAGATAAGTTTGACAGCCGAGGGCATTTATAAGACAAGACATCGGAAGCCAAATGGTCTCATTTAAGCCAAAGAAACGAGCGGAACATGTGGCATAATCCTGCAAGAGTTGAAATTTGAATCAACACGAGGAATTGATAACGGGCGGGAGTGTCATAATTTGGCGCTTGCCCCAATGTAAGAAATCCCCTAATCGTCCTTTGTGTGCCATATAGGGAATTTGGGGGGTAACTATTGGAAGTTGGGCCTCGAGGTCTAGGCCCACTTCAACGTAAAGGACCATCACCTCTTCTGCCGTTGTAAGGGGGACATAGGGACCACAAAAGGGGGGTTCATTAAATGAACCGAAGGGTCATGCTATGAGGGATAAAAGGAGACATTCTCTAACCAAGTAAAGTATTCGAACCATTATTCTTAGAACTCAAGCTATAGTCTTTATCCATTTCCACGTGATAATTGACGTAGGCATCAGAGCTATCCCTACCTGGCCTACTCCGACAAGCTCTTTTGCCTGACTTCTTCTTTATTGCAGGAATACTAGTCATCAATCGAAAACTATCCCAACAGGGGTATTACATTACCACCTCAAAATCAAGTAATTCCGATCTTCCTTTACCATCTTTTCCTTCCATTTTTTATCAAACAAATTAGCTAACTTAAGCATCAAAAGCTCCCCGATGTTTCGGGGGCCTCTAATTTTTCAATAACTCTCTCCCATATTTTATAGGAACCATATGAACCAATTCAGCCCTATAAAAATATGATTCAACATTGTCGTCTAGGAAGTAGGAACGACATGGCATATATACTATGGTCCGGGTGGTGGCTCTCAATGAATGGTCGTCCGTACCTTCTTCCTTTCCGTCTTTCTTTGCCTTGTTTGTCCCTTTCTCCCACGTGTGAGTTCTTTGTTTATTACGGAGGAAAAATGTTTTTAAGTAGAATTTGTCATGGTCCAGGCAGAACACACCTTTTATATATGTATATATATATATTCTCACTCGTGTGCGTTCCATATGATTAAATAGTGGTATACTCAGGTCTAAGATTATTATTCCCTTCTTAATTCAAAAAGATGATTATTCCCTTCTGTCCACAGTGCCATACCATCAGACAAGCGGAAACTATTTAAACTCATAAAAAGAAAGCCATTTGGAACAAACTAATATTTAACTAACCAGATGATTAAAGTTGTGGAACGAACAACCAAATGATTAAAGGTGTAACCGCAGAATTAAGAAACCATTCAAATTGCCGGGTTGAAAAGCATGTTAAAAAAAGCATAGTTAAGAATGAGTGATTTTTTAGGGATCGAGTATGGGTGTGGGTGGTCCGACAACAATGCGTGGTGGTCCTCTTTTAAATTAAAGAGTATTTGGTGCCAAAATCTAATGTTACCTACCGTTGAATTTGGCGGTGTCCCCCGATGGCCCGGCATTGTCCACTGGACAAAATATCGGCTTCTGATTCGGTATTTCTTTTCGGCTAGAAAATTAACAAAGGTTGCTTCATTCTCTGCTCAGGGGCATGCACTTGGGCGTCGGTGATGCGCGAGGAAACCGTGACGAAACCCTCAAGTCGTGCGGGCGGGATAGTCTTTATAGTATGCTGAACGAGGTTTTTGGTACAGAGAATGTATACAATTAATTAATTAATTAATTAATAATACCCGTGAGCTTTTCTAGTAATGACAAAAGTTTTCAACGAGTACTGATTTTCTTCGAACCCAAGTTTATAATATATTATGAAAAATTACAAGGGATGCTTATTCCTTCCTGCCCTGCTATCAATCTTCAATAGGGGAGTAAGAAAGGTGGACTAGACATTAAAAAATAAAAAATAAAGTCTAGTAAAATAATTAGTTACAGACCGCAATATTCATTGATTTTACACTTCTCTTTAACAAATCCTAAACAAAAGTAAGATGAGCCATATAATTGTCTCCAATTGTGAATTTCTTTGCGAAACAATATGGCTCAAAGGTAGTGAATTGACCTCCCAAAACCATTTTTAAGACGAGTAATGATGTAAGTTAATTAATTTCATGTGTATAAGGTGGACACCAAAAATTAATATAGTTTTTAAAATTATAATTAAATTTGTGATAAATTAATATTGACTTTTGATTTAATAATAATTTGAAAAATTACATTAATTTTTATGAACACGAAATATCCAATAAATTGACATGTATAATTATTCTTTTGAAACTATTATCTCTTTCAAAGTGGTCTTAGAATACTTTAGCCACAACTTGAACAATGCTACTAAATGAAACCAATTTAGGGTTTGTCTATAAGCTCTCATGTATTTGGGATCGATGTCCTTCGACCCATTGCAAGTAAATGGAAGGTTTTTTTTTTAATTTTATTTTTGGTAAGTACAAGTAGGAGTGTACAAGCGGGGCGGTTACTAACCGCTTATAACCGAATAACCGAAAACAATCAGATAACCGTATAACCAGACAAACCGGAAAACCGAGGAACCGAAAATAACCGCAACCAGATAATCGGCTAGGCTGGTTGTGGTTGCGGTTGTGGTTATTAATTTTAGAAAATTGGTTATTAACCGGGTAACCAGTTTTTATATATATATATATATATTAATCTTATACAAG
>FXXK01000908.1:22477-36069 GCA_900184695.1 Betula pendula
TTATCAAGATGCCTAAAAAAACATTAAGGAAATGTTAAAATATCTACCCAAATCCTTCTCTCATCCTTCTAAATATTATCATCACCATTGGATCTGTGGTCCCCATGATTGTGTACACATGAGAACCACAGATCTAATGGTAATTTTAAAAAAAAAGAAAGATGAGAGAAGGATATGAGTAGATGCTATAGCATTTCCCAAAAATATTATATATAATTATATGGGCAATGCTACAAGATCTACTCATATCCTTCTCTCATCTTTTTTCTTTTTAAAATCATCATTGGATCTATAAATTTCATGTGGAGACCACATAAAACTCATAGATCTAATGATGATTTTAAAATGTAAAAAGATGGGAGAAGGACAAAAGAAGGAGCTGTAGCATTTTTCTAATTATATATATATATATATATAAACTCTATAGGAAGTGATTAAAACAATTTATTTTTTTTTTTTATGTTTCATTACATCAAAACTGGTTATCGGTCTAAAAACCGGTTTATAACCGGTATTAAAACCGGTTATTAGCAATTACAATTGAGGTTTCAGTTGCAGTTGCGGTTATTAAATTTTTAATAATCGAGAACCTCGATTTCAGCTACAGTTATTACTCAATAACCATAATCGCAACCAATTATACTACCATAAGTACAAGTAAATGGAAGTTGCTCCATCTTTGTCACAGCTAAGTAGCTTGGTACTTTCATTTGGTACGTTCGGGTCCCGGACAACTGTATTGACAGTATCAACACCTTGATATCATTTATTTGCAGTTGAAGTGTACGAAAATCTGAAAGATATCCTCATTTATTTCAATAATTGTTTGCGGAAAAAATTCAGTAGAGGCAGTTTCACGTGAGACCATTTGCAAGATTTATCTGTTTCGATGGATGTGCGAACAATTCAAACAATTGAGTGGACTTGTTCAAACACTTACTTGAATGAATCCCGATGGATTACAATTTTTTTGAAAATTTAGATTCTTAAATTAAGTCAATTTAAATTATTTTTTATATTAAACGATTTAAAAAATATTATATATTAAAAATATATCATGTTTTTGAAATGGTAAAAAAACAAAATTTTCTTTTAAAATGTTTTTTTTTTTTTTCAATTTTGAAAAAATATTTATTCTTTAGTAAAGTAAAATATATTTTCTAATTAAATTTTTTTTTACAACATAAATCACAAGAACATAATTAACATATGTCCAATTCTCATTAATAACTTATCATATTTTTAATAGATAGTATTTTTTAAATTGTTCGATGTAAAAAAAATTAATTAAATTTGCATAATTTAAAAATTTTTCACTTTAAAAAAATTATAAGAAATCGTTACCCTACTTGAATTCTTGTGTAATAGATGTGCAAACAATTCAAACAATTGAGTGGACTTGTCCAAACACTTGAATTTGTGTGTGATGTTTAGATTGTGTTAAATTAAAAACCTTAAAATTATAAATTAATTGTAATTCAAAACGTGTCAAACTCATTAACTACGTCAATAATTTTATGTTCCATTACTGTCAAATTTATGGGGGTGTTAAAAACTATTAACCATAATCATATTTTGACCGATCCTTCCAGATTGAGCTATATAACTAATATCGCATCAAATGACACAAATTTCCTTCAACTCGGGTTGGAGGAAATTTGTTCCAATCCATTCAAAAACATGACAAATATTATGAAAAAAAAAAAGATTGAAAAAAATATATTTCAACCCATATGAAAATACAAGAAAAAACAAAGCAAAATAAAAATTTTAAAAAATCATATATACAACGAATTTCAACCCACTTAAAATAAAACAAAAAAAATTTTTTTTTTTTTTTGCTTTATTTTTTTTGTTTTCGTAACATTGCTGTATATAAAATTTTTTTTTGCTTTATTTTTTTTTTTATATTTTTATAAGTGAGTTGAAATATATTTTTTTCAAATTTTTTTTTATAATTTTGTTATTTTTTTTTAAAAGGGTCGGAAAAAATTTGTGTTCCGCACGAAATCAAGATCCGTGGCTGACAAGTGGTACTAGAAATAAAGAGAAATAAAAAGAAGATATTTGTCATTAAATGTGTGTACAACCATACATCAAAAATCATAGAGAAGGCCTCTGTACGAAAAATTAAATGTGTGTACAACCATACATCAAAAATCATTGAGAAGCCCTCTGTACGAAAACCCACCAAATCTTGTGAGGCCCTACTAGGATTTTTTCCGCTGAGCTCACGTCTTGGAAGCTTTGAATAGTGCACAGCATATATACTGATTTTTTTTTTTTCTGATAATAAAAGGGTAAAAGAAAATGATCAATTATAACTATTTTATCATAACGTAATCATAATAACATATTATCCACGAAATATCGTTAAGTAAAAATTTAAACGACGAGGATTACAAACACTCCTTTAAAACCGATCAAATAGCAACTTATATTCCGCTCCATCAAAAATACTAACAAAATTCAAGCCTATAGGACGGTTTTCAAGATGTTTCTCTATCACGTCGGTAACATATAAATGGACGTCTTCTTTTCTTTTTTTTTATTTGTAAATACAAATAAATAAATGGACGTTATCCATTGAAAATCAGACAAATAAAAATTTGCACTAGCAACGAGACGAGATGTTAGATACTGGGTCCCAATGGATATAGTGGGTCTTGATGTCCTTTTCACCAGAGTCATCAGATGAAAGCTTTGATTATAATTTTTTAGATATTTTAAAATATTTTATAATAAAAATTCTTAATCTTTTAATCTTCAATTAAATATTTATATCAAGTGATCTCAATATTCATCACCTTAAATTTCTTTTCTTTTTTTTTCTATTCAATCAAGGAAAAACAGGGAAGGGGATCACCTTAAAATATTTAATTTCTTCTAATTCATTATATCTCATGTAGTTGTATATCGAAACCATAAGATATAATCATTTAACTCGACAAAATAATGTAAGAGAATTTCCAAAATTTGACTATCGAGTTTAGGTAAAAAATCTAGAGGATCTTACACAAATTATAACACATTTTGTCACGCCTCCAATTTGAGTAAATTTACCGTGTGCGAAACTTAGATGTTCAATGTTAAAATATTCTTTGTCCTTTTATTTTAAAGAATAATCTTACAAAAATTCCATTCATATTAAGCCAAATGTTTTTAATCATAAACTACTTACTAATTTAAGCTTAGGAGGATAATGTAATTCCAAAGGAACAGAACTTTAATACTTGTAAACTCGAGAAATCTCCAGTATTATCAAAAACCAAAATCTCCACTATTATTTTAAAGAGATCATCATATATCAATTAAAATTTTAATAAATCAATCAATTAGTCGTAGCCTCAAGCATGCGAGTAACATCCTGGATGACTCTAGGACTAAAGCATTATACTTTTCCCATTTTTGATCTAGAATAGACCTAAACATCAAATCAATCTAACATCTAGGTCAGACATGATCTGACCTGGCATGATAGGCCACGCTAGGTCCAACATGTAAAAATAAATAAAAATAAAAATATTGCAAGTATAGGCAGACGATGGGCGCTAGGCTGACGCCTAGCACTACTCCTTAATCCATCACTCATTGCTATGGTCTTCGTTAAACATTAAATTAAAACTTTTATTTCTCACCGTTTGCTTGACCTATTATGCGTAGTTAGAAGCTTATACCCTTAAGCTTCTTTCTTTAGAGTTCATAAACTCCATATTGTCCTGCTGCCCTTGGCAAATTGAATATTTATTAGACTTGGCTCTGATAAATATTAATTAAAAAATTTAATTAAAAATGAGCAGATGAACGATTTCTCTAATGAGAATTGAGCTCTGTGCGCCTTTGAAGTAGATGATCGATTTCTCTGTATGATGATGTTGAAAATAAACATACAAATCAAAGATAGTGTGCAGCGAAAAATAATCTATTCCTTACTCAAGATCAACTCAAAGAAAAAACATGCAAAAAAAAAATGTTATTTAAAATTAAACTAACAAGAACATAAAATAATTTATTTGCAAACGAGGGCCACACCTTGGCTTTTGAGCAACGAATCTATGCTGCTTTAAAAACATCAAGAACACCTCCAAGAACATCAACAGATCTTCTCACCAATGGCTAGAAATAGCCAAGAGTGTGAGTTCTTTCTAGTTTTTAAAATCTTAAACTTTTTTCCTTTAAGAATTAACTTAATAGAACTTTAATTCTTAGCGGAGGCTAAAAAATTATTATTTGAGTGTAATTTGCTAGAACTACAGGCACCTCTATTTATATTGAGGCTACAGAGAATAGAGACTATAAAATAGCAATGTGGGACTGCATCCCACTACATGTAGTGGACAGCTAGGGTTAGAGAAAAATCTAGCCTCCACTTAATGTAATACACGACCAAGGCTAGGGTTTAGAAACCCTAACCCATGCTGCCCATTTGCTCCCCTTGAGCTTAGGTTTTATCTCAAGTCTATTCTCTTAAGTATTTCTATACAATTTTTCCTTTAACCCATATTTTAATAAATTAAAACAACCTGGTTATTATTTAAATAAACGCATGTCTTAATTAATTTAAAATAGCTTGTCAAATAATTAAACTCCTGTTTTAATAAATTAAAACAACCCGCTTAATAAATAAATAAGCTTATGTTTTAATAAATTAAAATAATCTGCTTAATAAATAAATAAAAGCCTATCTTTCGTTAATTTACAATAGCTTAATGAGGGACCTGAAGGAACTATTATTGATTAAATCAACAAAGTTTCCTTTGACTAATTTATGGATGAATACGATTCTTCTATAAAATCCTTCGTAGACGAATTCGGACTGTGATACTATCACTTTATATTCTCTACCTCTTATTCCTTAAGCACCAAATTATTACCTTATTATTCTCTCTCTTGTAAATACTCCATTCACTAGGTAATCTATTTTGGATTTCTCTTTCCAAAATGCTCCGGCCAGAGACTGAGAGTAATCCCATATAAAATCTTATTCAATGGGAGATTTATTGTCCTTTTCCACTTAAAATGATTTGGATTCCCTATTGAGCAAAACTCTTCTTA
Source organism: Betula pendula (assembly GCA_900184695.1). Classification (NCBI taxonomy): domain Eukaryota; kingdom Viridiplantae; phylum Streptophyta; class Magnoliopsida; order Fagales; family Betulaceae; genus Betula; species Betula pendula. Next base: position 27,533 of record FXXK01000908.1, read on the forward strand.
TGATGCTACATGTGTTCACCCAACACAAAGAAAATGTTGACCCACGTTTAATGCCTCAATTTACAATGTATCAAAGTGAACACACCTGACATCTGAATTCGCTTTTTCCCAGGATTTAGAATCACGAGTATAAATAGTTTGAGAGTTATTGTCTTTTTCTAGGGACAGTATTTTTCTGGAAAGATAACTTCCGGTCCGTTCAATGTATATCACTCTATACACCTACACATTAACTCGAAGTATATACTTCGCCTGATTAAGGTAAATCACTCAATTGATGCGTAACAGTCATACTAATGGAATGTCCAGTTCAATTATGATTACGAACAAATGAATTTCAGAATACAAGGCTTATAGTCTTAAACCTTGTGTGACAAAAAACTTTGCTTACACCCATAAACTATATACAATGTATTTTCTGGACCTTTTATATGAGGACAATCATAAAAGATCATACAAAATATTATATGTCATATGCTCATTTATTTAATCAATGAATAATAATAATAATTTATATCAAACTCTTAATGTCAACGTGTAAATAACTTGAGATTTATGGCAGAATTCCTAACAGATGAGAAGTTGTTCTAATAAGAAGTACACTAATCTTTTTTGACAAATCCACTCTAACACGGCAGCTACAACAAGCCTTGGCAGGGGCGGAGGGTGGGGGTCGAGAGGGGTCAAATGCCCTCCCTCTGTAACGCCCCAATTTTAGATCAATAAAACCGTAAACAAAACTTTCAGTTCCCATATGACATTACTACGTTAGAGATCTAATCTCATAGCGAATTTTTTTTTTCTTTTAAAAACACATAGGAATACGTCACATAACACATTAGAGCTGACTGAATTACCTCATTTTATAAAACATTATAACATATGTTAAAGTACATATGAATGCATCTTAAATACATTTGAACAAAAAAAAGTGCCATACGCGGCACCAAAGTTTACACAGTTAAATAATACCTTTCATAAGCCAACTTAATGTCATATTGCAAATACAATCGAAATAGAACATAAATATCTAAAACATAAATCAACTAATACTAGCATCACAAAAGAAGCAGATAGTCTACCAACCATCCAAACTAGCAAAGGGTCCTTCGTCCTCCACCTCAAGTCCTGCATCACAGATTGTGAAATCAAGTAAGTCTACTGAATCCCAATATAAATCATTAAAATATCAAACAAGACAAATGACTAATATAATGAATGAGTGTGCATGCAGCGTTGTTAATTCTTTGTTTAGTCTTAATGTAACATGAAATTATACTGCTCTCCTAATATGTTCTTTTAGCCCGTTTTTATCGATCGTTAAACCTCTCACTTATACAGATTACATGTTTGCACTGAAAATCTACGATCCCAGCATTAGTTCTTATTACCTTGTTTATGGACATGGCTTTGGTCTACTGGATCAGCAATCTCCCCCGCCACTTTACCAATTTTGTAGCATATTATTCCATTTCACAGAATATGTGTCTTATGAACATTTTATAACATATGCATATGAATAGGACAATAACTAAATATAAAAGAATACAATGTCATCCCTAGTAAGTATTTTCATACTTTCATACTTACAGTCCTTGTAGAATACAGATGTAAACATGTCACTTGGCAAACACTACAATTCAATTCAATCATTAGCCTAAGGTTACTTTTTAAACTTCATAACAACCATTTATTCATTTTGTTATTTTATAACCACTATCATTTAAACCCTTTAATCCATAACTTAAGAAACTCAATAGAACTTCTAACTCAACATAAACCCACTCTTTACACATAGAGAACCCAAGTTCTCATACCCAACAACTCTCTCACCATACCATTTGGCTACTACATAATAACCTCAATAAACCATACTTTAATACTATCAACCAAGGGGAAGATTACAACATAACGCAATACATCAAATCTCTAACCTTCTAATCCTTACGAACACTTTAAACGGTATGAACACACTTCATCCCACACAACCAAGGCTCCCAAAACACCATACAAAACTCACAAAACAAAAGCCACAAAACTCCAATTCAAACAGTCAAACCAGCACACTAATCAGCCCAAAATCAGCATACCATTAGCCATCAAAACAACCCAAAATAGCACGTCATTCAGCCATCAAAACAGCCAATGATCAACCATTCAACGTCCCAAAAATAGGACAAGAACAAACCAGCTTCAAACAAGTCGGCTAGCCCCAAAACAGCAAACTATTTTAGTCATAAAATCCTCTTTCTTAAACAAACTCCCATTGAAAATCAAACCAACATGCTTTACATTGTGAAGATTAGACTGTGATTTTGTTGTTATCATGTCAAGATTTGGGTTGTAATCTTTTGTGTTATTTGATGACTGGTCTTTGACCACCTATTTTGAGAATAATAGTATTTATGTTATTAATGGTTATGTTTTTCAGCTATTTTGATATTCTTTTATTTGTGGGTATCAGTTGCTATCTCTATTCTTTATAAGTAACAAGTCTTCCACTGTAGATTCTCACCTTTGAGAGTGTATGATCTATGAGTTTTAACCTTAGAGGGGTTAAGGCTGGGAGGCGAACTGCTAAGTCATTTATCAATTAAATGAATTTATCAAGGCGTTACAAGGGACACATTGCAACTAATTAAAACTTTAATACACTAAATTACGAGACTTTGAATTTTGGGGGGACATTGTAAAAGATGTGACATTTCAGGGAGGCTAAATAAAGTTATCCAAAAAAAAAAAACCTAACCCTAACAGTAAGAGCTATCTAGTTGCTAAGTATAAATATAAGTTCAAACACTAGTACCGTAGTACAATTTGCCGGACAATAAATTGAGGTTTGACTTGTCTGAGTGCAATTTAAGATCAATGTATTTCTTGCATTGGAAGCGCCCCCCAAAAAAAAAATAAAATTTGTTAAAAGTTATAAATATGTAATCAATTTTTACATTGATTAAGCTTTTTTGTTTGTATTGCTCTTTTAAATTAATTATTTATAATATATATAGTTTTTGTTGCATATTTTAATTGTATAATATAAAATTGTAGCTAATTGATATTATGGGGACAACAATAATTCTATTGAGCTCCAATCAAATAACAATTAATATTGTTAATCATTTACGTATTGAATGAGAGATTAGTGGATGAATACTTATTTGGTTACATACATTGAGAAAAATATATATTGAAGACTATTAGCAATGAAGAAATCATGGAGTGATTTCAAAGTATCGAGACTCGTTGCAGGCAATTGAATGAATTAACCGCTAGGCGTGACAAAAAAATTGTAAGTTACATTATATATTTTAAATAATAATTAAATTGTATTAAATTGTTTATTTATTTCGTTATTATATTTTTTTATTTTTTAATTATTTTTGTCTAATTTTAATTATTTTTTTTCATTCATTTAAGAAACAAAAAAAAAAAAAAAAAAAACCTTGATCTCTCTCAATCAAAACCTCGCTCCACCACCTAGCCTTGGTACGCGTTAAACTTTTTTTTCTTACCAACATGTCAGAGCCACATCGGTTCCACATCACTACATAAGGTTCTCTTTCATAAAAAAATTTTACTTACATGTAGGATTTCTCTAATTTTATTGTTCAAACTTCCTCTAAAAGCACCAAAACCTACATTAAAAAAAAAAACGGGGCGAGGGGGGGGGGGGAAATAATAACAAACTATCATATAACATGGTGTCGGCGACTAACAATGGTTATCAGCGTCGAAACCATTTGGAAGGTCTGAATAGCTTTTTAAGATAAAATGGTAGGCCATTTGATTTTTGGAGCATTTAAAATAGTAGGCCTAGAGATGCTACAGTAACCCATTTCATGTACATGAAAAAAAAAAAAAAACAAAACAGGAATGTTCCACGATAAGTCACACATTATTCAAAAAAAAAAAAAAGTACACACGCTTAAAGGTCTGCGCACGTACGTGCGTTTCGACTTACTCACCCTATATAATGCAGTCCAGTGCCCTCCCCATTCTATAAGCAATTCCTGCCCTCTCCCTCTCTTAAAACTTAAAAGACGTCTATCTCCTTTGAAGTTACATCAAATTGCAAAAGAAATGGCGGCAGTGTCTACATCCCCCATGCTTAATATTGACGTCGACAAACTTACCTACGAAATCTTCTCCGTCCTCGAAAACAAGTTCCTCTTCGGCGGCTACGAGTACGGCCATCCCGATTCCGATCCAAAGAAATCAAGCAAACGCAACCCGGCCTCCAAGGTCCGGATCCTCTCCATCGACGGCCGCGGCGCCACCGACGGCATCCTCGCAGCCGCTTCCCTCGCACGCCTCGAGGCCTCCCTCCGCCGCAAATCGGCCAACCCCGATGCCCGCATTGCCGACTTTTTCGACGTCGTTGCCGGATCCGGCGCCGGTGGCATCCTCGCCGCCCTTCTCTTCACTCGCGGCAGAGACGGCGCCCCGTTGCTCACCGCCGATCAGGCCCTCAAGTTCCTCGTCCGGAACCGTCGTAAGATCTTCCCGTCGTCGCCGTCGGGGATTTTCGGGCGGTTTATCCGGCCGGCGAAGGCGGAGAGGCTCTTCCGTAAAACATTCGGAGAGTCCACTCTGAAGGACACTCTGAAGTCGGTTCTGATACCGTGCCACGACATGTCCACCAACGCGCCGCTTCTCTTTTCCCGCGCGGATGCCCTGGAAATGGACGGCTACGATTTCAAGATGAGTGACGTGTGCACTGCCACGTCGGCGGTGCGGCCCGTGGAGATAGCGTCGGTGGACCGGAGGACGAAGTTGGTGGCCGTGAGCGGTGAAATCGCGATGAACAATCCGACGGCTGCGGCGATTACGCACGTGCTATATAACAAGCTGGAGTTTCCCCTTTGTAAAGGAGTGGAGGGTCTGCTGGTTGTGTCCTTGGGAAACGGAGAGTCTGAATGTGGTGTCGGAAGTCCGCCCGCTGGCCTTGTACGGATCGCCGGAGAAGGAGCTGCTGACTTGGTACAAAATATAATAATACATTTTTATTTATATATTTTCTTTCGCATTAGAAAGACATTATTTGGTCGGAAGAAAAAATATTGCCCAAATTGTCCTCCCACTCCCAGGACCCACTCCCAGGCTCTTTAACATCCTTTTTTTTTGTAATTTGAATACCTCTAATCTAAAGTAGGAAAAAGAAAAAGAATAGCAGTAGCAGGAATAAAGGTTGGATATGCTAATCATTGTATTTATTTATTTATTTATTTTCAAATTACAGGTGGATCAGGCAGTTTCACTGGCGTTTGGTGAGTGTCGGACAAGTAATTATGCTCGCATTCAGGTACGGAAACATTAATTATAAAAAAAGTTAGTTAAAACTTGTACCTAAAACTACAATAGTGTTTAATGGCAAGTGCTAATTAATTGAAAATTTCAGGGAAATGGTAGTCTAGCAAAAAAGCATGGTGGGTCGGAGAAGCCTGGGGATATATTGGGCATCACAGAAAAAATGTTAGCACAAAAAAATATGGAGTCTGTTTTATTTCAAGGGAGGAAGATGGGTGAGAGCACAAATTCGGAGAAGCTAGAGTTGTTTGCTGGAGACGTAATTAAAGATGAAGAGAGGAGAAAAAGCAACATTTTGCCGACCGTGGTGTTGAAGCAAACATCGCCTTCCCCAAGAACGTCCTCTGCGACTACTCTATCTACTCTATCTTCCTGCTAGTTTGGGAAAAGAAAAGAAAAAATGTTTATTCAGATTTAATTTAATTAGTTGAGTTATGATGATGTATCCGCTGCCGCTCGTGATGAATGATAGACGTCCGAGTCTGAGCTGATTTGAGTTGCTGAGTGCACCTACATTTTTATTTTTTTTTTTTAATTTTTCCTGTTCACTACCTGTATGTAAATTTCTGATATGTATTATCTATTGTTGATGCTTTATACGGGCCGATCCAGAAAAAAATATATGGTTTGAAATTATATTAAATCAAAGATTGCTACTTTTATTGGGTAGTTTGTATTATTATTATTATTATAGGTTAAATACACTTAAACTCTTTGATCTATCAATCATTTTCAAAAAAGCTCAGCAAACTGATAGATATGATACTTGGATATATCTGTTAATGCAGTTTTTGGTAGGGCTTGAGTATGATTCCTTTTGACTTGCTTATAGATAAATATGATTCCTTCATAAAATATTCTGTAGTAAAATTAGGACTAAGATACTGTCACACTCATTCTTCAACTGTGAATACTCTATTCACAAGTCAAAAAATATATTTTGGATCTCAACCAAACTGCTTTGATCAAAGACTGAGAATGAACTCCTTTGAAACCATAGTCAAGGAGAAATTTCATATCCTTTTAATTTATCTAAGATTTGGATTCCCTATTGAGCAAAGTTTTCCTCACAATGTTTCATGCGATCACCCAATACATAAAGATGTTGTCCAACGTTTAAGGTCTCACTCCCTAATGAATTAAAGTTATCAACATTTACACATCTGAGTTTACTTCCTCTTAAGATTAAGAATCATTGTTTACAAGTAATCTGAGAGTTATTTGTTTTTCCGGGGACAATACTTTTAATGGAAAGACAACTCTTGGTCCATTTAGTGTATACTACCTTATACACTTACTACATCAACCCGAAGAATCCTCTTCGTCTGATTAAGGTAAATCACTTAAGTTGATGTGTAACAGTTTTAAGCAATGGAATGCCTAATTCCATTGTCGACTGCAAATTATAAACTTTACAGAATACAAGGACTTTGGTCTATGACCTTGTGTGACAAAGACCATTGCTCCTACCCATAGTCCATATTCAATATATTATCCGAACCCTTTGTATGGAGATTTATTCAATAAAATCATACAAAGATTCTATGCTTATATGTCAAAAATATATTTAATCAGTGAATAAAAATTTATTCATAACAAAACAATAATGTCAATCGTATCACAAATTGGGATTTAGGGCATGATCCCCAACAATGTGACACGAGCCAAATATACATAAATGTTGTTGTGAACACATCACAACAATATATAAAATAATAGATTATATGTCCATTCTATACAAAAGAAAATACATCCTACGACATCAGTCATAATAGCCAAAGTAGTAGGCTACGAGATCATTGTCAACGGTCTCAAAACCTACATCAACATCTATGCAACTATAGAGATCATCCATGATTATATAGGCGGAAAAGAAAAGTGTGAGTTAACAGTTTCAGTGAATAAAAACCTATTTACTTTTCGAAATGAACCAAAGTGTTAGCCTACATAAGTTTACAATAACANACCACTAAAGTTTGGCATTTATTTTTAAAACATAAAGCGGCTGATAAAGTAAACATTGTAGTTATAAAGCATCTGAAAATATAATAATAGCTAAGTACGTATATGCATATTCCAATCTCCTTGCTTGGAAGTATACCCATATGAATTCATCTATGATAATAATATATATCATATAACCCAGCTACACTCATATACATGTATCTCATCTCCTTTTGGTGAAACACAAGTATATAAGCATATGTAAGCAATAAAACATAAATCTCATATACAAATAGCCGTAAGAATATACATATGTGCTTTTCCATGAAACATCATATGCATACTAATACGTCTATAATAAAGTCCAATAAACCATATCATGAAACATCATATAAATTATCATGATCTAGCTACATTTACATACAAGCATTCCAACCCCTTTTGGCGGACACAATCATATAAGTATAATTAGCATCAATCTCATAAAACATCATATAAATCCATCATGTTATACATGCACTACGGCTCTTTTGCGCACAACTCTTAACAACTGATACGCGGGTGCGCACGACTTTAAAATTTATAAAACCACTTGCGTTAGATCAAATCCTTGTAGGATAGCTCTAAAAGAGCGTATCGATCCGTAGGGATTATATTAGTTGCTTTTGTTACAAAGTTTCCAAGGTTCCTTCCAACTCAACTTATGAAAATAAATGGTTTTGACAATCTTAACAACTAAACAACAAAAATAAACAACAACTATGTTAAGGATAAAGGGAGTAGGAAGAGTATAAGGATTTGACTTCATCCAATCCTCATACTAGAAATGAACTACATCTAGCATGGATCTTTTGACATAAGTATAAAGTGAGAGTGCAAAGGTTGTCAACCCTTACAATTACTCCTCATGAATGTACTTTCAAAAGGAAATAATATAGCATCTTAGTTACACTCTAACCACCCACCTAATCATCTAAATGTGAGATAATTGAAGCTCCCTAGCATGCAATATAAATCCCCCTCAAAGCTTACACAATTCTATGGGAAAAGCATGAGGCATCATAGGTTTCCACTAAACTTTCCATTTACACTAAGTTAAACTAATATGGATTGAATCGTGGTCCCTAGCATAACTCATCAAACCCTCATAAATTCATGTAAAAAAGCATCATTGTATAGCCTAAGTTCCCTCAATCAAGGATCATGGAAAGATAAAAGTGAATCAAGAAAACAACACTTTCTCATAGACAAGAAAAGGTAATTTTACTCAATTTGATATCACATGA
>FXXK01000908.1:36247-50660 GCA_900184695.1 Betula pendula
CATCATTGTATAGCCTAAGTTCCCTCAATCAAGGATCATGGAAAGATAAAAGTGAATCAAGAAAACAACACTTTCTCATAGACAAGAAAAGGTAATTTTACTCAATTTGATATCACATGAAGAACAATATCCTTGGCTACACAATCATTATACAAAATGTGCAAGATCTTAGCTAAACATAATCAACCCATAGCACTTGGAATGGAATCCATCAAAACCTTATAAAAGGTTTAGTTCCTCATGTAGAAATTGAAAATCTCCATTGAATTGGAGATTACCACTTCCTAAGGAGATTAAGTGCTAAGGGATGAGTTCTACCTACTATCCAACAACAAAAGAAAGCAAAAGGAAACTAAAAACTACACTGAAAATAAAACTAAAACGAGCTACTGCCTCTCTCGGACAGAAAATACAATATATAAGGAAAAGAGCTTTGATCTTTCTTAAGGAAAGATCAAGCTAAAAATCTGAAGTTCTAGCTGTTTGGAGTCCTCTGAGAAGTGATATCGGCGCCCACAATAGCCTGCCCAACTGCTATATTTGATCCAAAATATCATTACATCGTTATCTGCCGTCAAATATCTGTTCACATTCTGGAAGCATCGATTGAGATCGATCCAAGGCTGCTACGATCGATCCCAGGCTACGATCCATCCAAGTCTTCTGCGATTGATCGCTGGGCTTTTCTTCTACTCCTCAACTTTCCCTTGATGTCTTTTTAGGCCTAATGTTCCAGATTTGCATGTGTTTCCCATTTAAGACCTAAAAATAAGACAAACACTAAACACACCAAAACATTAGATAATAATACAAACTAAGGTTAAACATATGCGAGTTAGGGAGTTTGAATGTGTAACATTCAACACTTATCAACAACCCCTGTGGCCTAGGTCCATATGCTCACAATTCTTAACAACCCTTGTGGCCAAGGTTCATATACTCACAATTCTTAATTACCCTTATGGCCGAGGTTCATATGCTCACAATTCTTAACAACCCTTGTGACTAAGGTTCATATGCTCACATTTCTTAACAACCCATGTGGCATAGGTTCCATATGTGTCTTTTATCTCATGCTCTTCTCATGCTTTTCATGCATATGCTCATAAATATCATGTAAACATTTTAGCCATAGTTCATTTCTCAATATAAATATCAATAAACTATCATGAAACTTAACATGTTAATAATCCCGCCATAAAACAAATCATCATTAAATTATCAATAATCTATCATAAATCACTCATCAAATATTCATCAATCTTATGAAAATAGTCGAAAGCATAAAATCATATTTTATTACAAAGTATCATCGGTTCAATTCATTAGAATTTTGTAACAAAGTAAGTTGGAGTCTAATAAAACCTAAACATGCATAAAAGAGCAGAACGCAAAATGTCAGGCCAGTAGGATGGTAAACTTACTTGCATCAGAGTATTCAAGACATATTTACAAGACCTCTCGACGAAGCTCCAGTCAGACTGAAGTCAAAAGTCTTTGCTACCTATTAGGAGAAGAAACAAAGATATGAATATATAACATTTTCAAATTAACTTCATAATAAAAATATTAGTGTAATTGCCTTATTTGCCAAGCATGAAACCAGCCTATCTGAATCCTTCATGAGTTCATCCATTACACTGCCATCTGGATCACAAGTGGCCTGAGCCAACTCATGGCACACAACTTTCATTCCTTCAACAGACTGCAATCACAGCATATTTCAAAGCTCAAAACTTCTTTTACACCGAAATTACATCCACATACATAAACGACTTGCATGTCTTTGTGTATGTGTGTGTATTTGAAAAAGACACACCCCAAACAAAACTGCAACTTAGAAAGAATTGACATCAGAGCACAACAACTAAGGAGCGTAAAATGTGATCAGTTATGGAAATTGGTCTCATACATTCAAAAGGTTAGCTGCTAGAATAGACAAAATTGATATGGAAAATGGAAACAAACCCAAGACGGGCGAAGAAATCATAAAAAAGTTATAGCAAACGACGATGAGAAGATAACCACACCCCATCAAGTGGCCAACTGATAATCTAATTGAGAAGTTTTAGTTCAAATGAAGCCACCAACTTCGTAAATCTGAGGATATATTGGTTAATGGTTACGTATTAAATAAAAATGAAAAACTGGGTTCTTATGCTAAATCTGAGGAAATATATACATATATACCTATATATGTATACACACACAAAAGCACACGTATACACATAAATTTGTCTTTACTAGTGGCCTGAGCATGCCAAAGTAAATTTTTCTCCATTTATTCATTGTACAACATAATATATTCCAACTCCAGAAATCCCCTTCCAATAACTAGACCTTGCCACGGATGAGAAATTCCACCTAGGCACAAAAGACCCTAGCAGCAAATCAACTGCTAATATATCAAAATACAAAATTTTAGAAGTAAATAGGAAGCCAAAAACTAGAAGAAGCTGTTGGGGATCATGTTGGGGAGAATATATAAAAACTTTAAACATCATCATGCTCAGCGAAAAAACAAAAAACATGTGATCGTAGCATACTTCAAGAGGATACATAGCATTTGATTATTCTAGACAATAGGAAAACAAGAATTTTGTTGTTACTTACAAATCGTGTGGGCCTCCTTTAGGCATTTTGAAATATTTGCATGAGGCTTTGAATCCTTCTTCATGCTTGATGTTGATGATCTTCAAAGGTTGAAGAACAATGCCAAGAACGCCAAGAAGTTTTAGATCTTAAAGATCTAAAACACCAAAAAAATTGTAGAACCTTCGAAGAACACGAAGAACAAAGTTCTTCCAATTTCAGATCTTCTTCTTAATGATTGAATATGACTGTGAGTGTGGACTCACAACTAGAAGCACAAGAACTCTCTTGAATATTTTTTCCACACCCTCTACTATATTGTAGCTCTCAACTAAATTGTGTTTCCCAAAGGTGTGTTTTCAACTTGTTTTTTTTTCATGCTTCTTATGATCATCTATTTATCGATTTAGGTTTACTTAGAGAGGAGGTGGAGAAAATTCTAGAATCCAATTACAGTATGGAATTGGAAAGTAGAATTAAATCAAAATCCTAGAAAAATAGGATTACAAGCCACTAGAGGATTTCTCCTCTAGTGGTCATCAACCAAGGGGACTTATGACCATCGGCCATGTGGGGGAGAAATCCTCCCCATGGCCAACTATGGAGCTAGGGTTTACACCTAACTCCTTATCTCTCTTGGACTTTAGCATGGGCCCCTTGGTTTTACCTCTTTGGCCCAATGCTCATTTCTCTTTGGACCAAGCCTAGGAATTAATTCCTTTGGCCCAAAACTATCCACACAAGGCTCTTAGAAAAGAATTCTCTTAGCCCAAGTTTTTAATAAAATAAATTAAGCTTTAATAAAAATTCAAAGCCTAATTTTATTTAAATAAAAAAAAACCTAAATAAATAAATCCTTAATAAAATAACGGAGGAACATATTTACCTTAGTCAATTTACATCAATTCAAGAAGGGACCTGAAGGAAAATAGAATTAGCTATTTAGTCCCTTGTGAAATCTTGTCACTAAATGACTCATCACACCTGACAAAAATCACAAATGATTCCATTAAACAAATGTGACTGAAACTCTAATTCATATTTTGATAATATACAATTAATCCTTCGTGACATACTTATTAAATATAATACCCCTCCATGGAACTTAATCCATAGTTAAAACAAAGATGATTAACTGTCACTTTGTTACACTATATCTTTTTCCTTAAGTCATCCTGGATCCGAACTTCATGTTTTATCTCATTATACCCTGTGAGATTCATCTCACTCTTGTACATTTGTTTCAAGTAAATTCCACCGAAACCCACTTAGGCCTGAGATACAAAATAAAACATTCTTATCAATCCTAAAAAAAGGAGAATGTTCCTTATCTCTTTGTTTAAACAACAAAGGATTTGGATTCCTTCTTGAAGAGAGATCTTTCACAATGCTTCATGTCTATCACCAAATGCATGGAGATGTTGACCAAGTCAACTGTTCTTCACTCTATAATACATCAAAGTGATATTCACTTAGACATCTGGTTCACAAACTTCTTAGGATTAAGAGTAATAGTTATAAGTTGCCGTGCATGTACATTTATTCTTTCTGACAGTTATTAGAAAGAACAATAAGTCACGTCGTCCTGTTCAGTGTATAGCCCTATACATGTATCCGACCTTGCTATTACACTATCATGTCAACCTGAAGTCTATTCCCGCTTCACTGGATCGAGACAGATCACCATAGTTAACCATGATATAGTCTAGGGTAGAATGCCCAGTTCTACCTTATGACTACGAACCATAAACACGTTATAGATTACAAGGATCCTTTGACTATGATCTTCTTGTGTGCTAAAAATACTTTACTCACACCATAGTCAAATACAATGTAATCTAAGGACCTTTACATACATATATCGGGTGAATATTCAAAACACATATATGCTATGTAAAACCCTAATAGATATGCCCATGTTCTATAATTAATCAAGGAATAATTAATCAACATTCATTAAAACAAATATAATCCTATGATCAATTGGAGTTTTGGACACTAGTTCCAACAGAAGCAGCGAGCCAAATGAACAGCGTTGTAAATCCTTCAGAAGCCTTGCTTTCCGAGAGCCAGCAATGATTCGTAACAAATGTTTTCTTTCCTTTATTATATAACTAAGTCTAGTTTGCAGTTAGAAACTAAACCACGATATAGAAACAAAGATTTTCTTTTTATAAGTAAATCATTCTCACAAATAGACACAAAAGGTACAACTCAAGTACCACCAGGGGGAAGAGAGAAATACCAACGAGAACAATTGTAAGCAGCCACCAAATATATATATATATATTAAACAAAAATGCTTTAACTCATCACCGTCCTCTCACAATCTTCAAAGTTTCAAGTGTTGCATTCTCTCCCAATATACCACATTAAGCACACATGAATCCATAAAGGCCCTTACTGTTGAAACTGGTGTCCAAAACTCCAATTGATCATATGATTATATTTTTTGTAATGAATGCTGATTAATTATTTCCTGATTGATTGTAGAACATTGGGCATATCTATTAGGGTTTTACATGGCATATATGTGTTTTGAATATTCACCTGATATATGTATGTAAAAGTCTTTAGATTACATTGTATTTGACTATGGTGTGAATAAATTATTTTTAGCACACAGGAAGATCATAGTCAAAGGATCCTTGTAATCTATAAAGTGTTTATGGTTCGTAGTCATAAGGTAGAATTGGGCATTCTATCTTAGACTATATCATGGTCAACTTTGATGATCTGTCTTGATCCAGTGAAGCGGGGATAGACTTCAGGTTGACATGATGGTGTGATAGCAAGGTCGGATACATGTATAGGGCTATAAACTGAACAGGACCACGGTGAGCTTTCAAAGGCTTGATCCCAATCTACTTCTCTGGAGGTTCGAAATCTCGAACTGATGAAGGATCTAGAAGATCGTGATAACGAACTTTCAGAAGCTCGGTCCAAGATTGTAGTTTTAGAGGCCCAGAATCTTGAGCTAGTAAAGAAGTTAGAAGGTCGGGATGGCGAGCTTTTCAAGGCTCTGAAAAGACAAGAAATTCTCAAAGAACGATCTTCAAAATATGACCAACTTTGCTCGGTTGTAGATGCTGGAGAACTGAAGATTGATGAGTTAACCTCCGAAGTCCTTAAACTTGATATAGCTAAGTTCAAACTCGAGGGCACCATTGCCGNACCTTGAGGCCAAGCTCATGAAAGTTGTAGAAGTGGAATCTGAGCTATTTGCTCTCCTGTTGCGACTACAGCGCGTCGCCGACGAGCAGAAAGGGCTTATTGAAGGGTATAAGGCTGAAATAGCGAATATTTTAGGCAACTTGTCTTCTATGGAGGTCAGGCGTAACTCTTTACGGAAGGAATTTGAAGATGCCCAGAGCCATTCTGTAACACAGGCTGACGAGCTCAGGGCCTTAAGTAAAGAAATTGCCAATCTTCGGGTGAAAGAGGCTGACGCTACGAACTTGTCTCTTCGCCATTTGAAGAAGCATCGCAACGAAAGCGAAAAGGAGCAGTGGTATAGACAACAGCTTGCGAAAGTCTACAAGGTTCGGAATCGTACTTGGGTTCATGGGTTTGGATGGGGATTTGAAACCTTCAAAGAGATTGCAACGAGCAAAGAGTCGTGAGACCGACTCAAAACTATTGCCGTTGAAAAGGTCAAACCTGACCCCGTAGCTGTGAGTGAGCTTAAAATGATCCGGCATAAGGAATTGCTAGATGCTATCTGCCTATGGTCTTGCCTTTCACATGAGGGCGTTCCTCCTAAGGAGGCTAGAAATGAAAAGGGGGCCGCATCTAAAGGCGGTGGTGAGATTCCTCTTGAGGGAGCTGGAAATTAAGAGGGGGCTGCATCTAAAGGTGGTGGTGAAGTTCCCCCTTAGCCATTATGCATCTTGTTGTTAATCCAGATTCCTTGTACTAATCAATAAAGAATTAACTTGTAGCTCTTTTTATTCGATCTCTTTGTCACTTTTGTACAAGTCGTTTGCTTTACTTGCTTTCGTATTATTCTTTTTGATGGGAAAATTGGGCCTGGAGGTTAGAGAAACCCACTAGGGATGCCTGGATTTGGCCCTCGTCATGAGGCTTTTCGACTTCGCCATTTAATGAACATAACCAGCACGGTTTGGGGCATTGCTTAAGACTATTTCACGCCTTGTTCCCTTTTCTTTTCCTTGCGAGTGATTTTCTTGGAAATCCAAAGGGCATTGCTGGAGGCATTGATGAGTGCAAGCTGCGCCATAAATGTTGGTTAGGTTTTTAAGAAACGCGCCCTTTGGATGTTCCCACCCAACACATCTATTTAAAAGGGTTTTGTCCTCTTGCTTTACACTTGTATCTTGTCTTTTCTCATATCTTGTAAGTGTTTTGCTCACTTATTAAGAGATTTAGAATCATGGATGGAAATGCATGCAGGAGAGGGCCACGAAGGGTTCCAACTCCTCATGTTCCACCAGGTTCTCGCCAAAGTAACCAGATTCGAGGCTTGGTTGGTGTCGCGAGAAACAACCCTCCTGTGCCGATTGGGAGGATAGAGATTTAAGACTCTTCCTCCGGCAATCATCTCTCTGAATCTTTCGGCAGCTTAAGGAGCAACCTTCTTTTTTATCTAGATGAAGTGTCCGATCTTCCAGAGGAAGGGGAGGTAGAGGCTCCGTTGCACCCAGGGGGTGAGGAGTAGGAAGAGGAGGAGAACTGCGGCACTAACTTAGGCAATAGAAGGGTTGTGGAGGACGATGACGGTCCTGTTTCTCCTGACACGGGCAGAGTCTTCTACTCATTCTCAGAGAAGGAAGCTTTTCATGCCTCTTTTGGGGCAGGACCCAGTGTAGAATGAGAGAGGTCTGGCTTTGCACTCAACCAGACAAGGGCTCACAATTTCTACTAGGGAAGAAGGCTGGGTCACCTTGAGAACCAAGTTGCCCGTATGGAAGAGGAGATAAATCTTCTTCAAGGGTAGGTTGCTCCCTTACATCAAAAGCTACACGCTCAGCGACAAGCACTGGCACCCGAGTTCGAGTTGAAAGTTTGGATCCCGGGCAACAACACCTCTTCTGGGGAGGATTGAAGTGGCAATTATGCTGTCACTTTTTCTTTTTTTGTAAGGGTCAGTGACCCATCGTTTAGGCGTACTATTGCCTTTGTCTTGGCTCATTTTGTTGTTGTTTGCATGTTTTGTTTTGTTGTTTTTTTTTGAAAAAAGAAGGCATTCAAGTCATCATCCTGTTGTAACGACTTTGCTATGTACCTTCCCCCCCCCCCCCCTCTTTACTTTGGAATGAGAAAAGGTTATTGTGATATATTTTTCATTTCAAACCACATCTTAACGCAATTTTCATTTTTTGCTATTGGGAGTAATTTCGAAGTATTGATCACTTACCTCGTATTATCCACATGTGTTCTCGCAAAGGTCAGTTAGCTTGTTCGCTTTGGAACCTCCTTTGTTTTTGTGTTGGGCTCGTACGCCATGAGGTTTGGACCTTTTATGACTAGAATGCTAATCCTCAATGCCAGGTTCATGCCCTGAGAGGTTAAGACCTCTGCGACTGGAAAACTGATTCTCAATGTCAGGTTCGTGCGCCAAGAGGTTAAGACCTCTGTGACTAGAACACTAATTCTCAATTTCAGGTTCGTGGGCCAAGAGGTTATGACCTCTGTGACTAGAACACTGATTCTCAATGTTAGGTTCGTGGGCCAAGAGGTTATGACCTTTATGACTGGAACACTAATTCTCAATCTTCTAGCTTGTGTTCCAGGGGATTGGGTCTTCCAGCTAGGGTCTTGACTCTTCATGTTAGGTTCGTGCACCAAGAGGTTAAGACCTCTGTGACTAGAACACTGATTCTCAATGTCAGGTTCATGCGCTAAGAGGTTAAGACCTCTGTAACTAGAATACCGATTCTCAATGTCAAGTTTGTGCGCCAAGAGGTTAAGACCTCTGTGACTAGAACACTGATTCTCAATCTTTTAGCTTGTAGAAGCTATCAAAGGTTGGGTTGCCTTGTAGGGTCTTCNGGCCTTTCTTATATTTTTCTATAACTTTGGTGCATAGACAAAGGGAAACACGTAGTGGAAACATATGGAATTCATCAGTGAATAAGATATAGCTCAAAAGTACAAGGAGTTACTAGAAATATCTTATCAAGTGCTCCCTATTCCAGGGATGCGATAGCCTCCTTCCTTCTGCCGTCTCGAGGTGGTAGGCTCTTGGTCGGTTGCATCCTACGACTCTGTAGGGTCTTTCCCAATTTGGGGCTAGCTTTCCATCTACGTGTTCCTTGGTTGCCAAAGTTACCCTTCTCAGTACCCAGTCACAAACCTTGAATCTTCGAGGCTTCACCCTTTGGTTGAAATACTAGGTCGCCTTCTGGCGGTAGGAAGCCATTATAGTTTCGGCTTGGTCTTACCTTTCCTCCAAAAGATCCAATGATAGCTTTAGCCCTTCACCATTGAGTTCGGGGTCATACTTTTGGACACGGAGACTCACCAGTTCTATCTCAACTGGAATGACCACTTCCGACCCGAAAGCCAGGCCAAAAGGAGCGTCTCTTATGGGAGTTCTCTTGGTGGTTTGGTAGGCCCACAGTACTCCATGGGTTCAGCCCACGCACCTTTTCTATCTTCAAGCCTTTTCTTCAAGATCTTGAAGATCGTCTTGTTGGTGGCCTCTACCTGCACGTTAGCTTGTGGATGCCCCGACGAGGAGAAGTAATTCCTAACCTTGAGGTTGGCACACCTGATAAGTGCTGAATGTTACACATTCAAGCCCCTTAATTCACATATGTTAATCTCTTAGTTTCATTATAATATGATGTTTTGTGTTTTTTTTGTGTCTTTCCCTTATTTTGTAGGTTTTGGAAGAAAAGAAGTCAATTCCATCAACTCGGGCTTAAAACACATGAACTGTGCAAAGTTGCTGAGAATTTGACCTTTGTGCACTATTTTGGCCATAATTCTTAGCTCAAAACTCGGATTAAGGCAAGGTCAAGTGCGTTGGAAAGGGGACTCAGAGAGGAACAAATCATTAAGCAAAACCTTAGGCAGATAAGGTTCGCTCGAGTGACTTATCAAGATGGCTCGAGCGACTTTGCGCGGTGAACAGTAACGTCGGCAGATCCGATTTGGAAAAATCTTAATCCTACTCCAACTCGATTTTGGACTTCCTAGGGTGCACGAAATTGACTAGGGTTGTTCCTAAACTCTATAAATACTCCCCTAAGTCCTCCAAAACAAAGACACAAGCTTGAGGAGAAGAATCAAAGGCTTCAAAGAAGGGTTTTTCTTAGTTATTTATTTTTTTTTTAGTTTTTCTTTGTTATTTTCTTATGGGGATGATTTTCATCCGAATTATGTGTAGCTAATACTTTAGTTAGGGCTCGATTGAAGCCCTAATCATGTCTCTTTAAGGTTTCAATTTGTCTTGCTACAATTCATCTTTTGATGCTTAATTGATTTATCTCGGGTTTTTGTTCGTTCTTCATATAGGTTATGTATGGGTTTGATCATCTTATGTATATAACATGTGTAGAGTGTTATCTAGGTCAATTTGGATGACCGAGTCCTGGGCCTAGTAGAGTGACAAAAGAACCAATTGCGGGTTCTTGGGGTAATCAACATGAAAGACCGGAATAGATACCATGTTCTAGGTTTTAGTGTGTTTGGTCGATTTCCATAGATTATGCCTCAAAGAACAACTTAGTAGATACCATGCTAAATCCTTTGAGAAAGAAAAGAATTAGAGTAGATACCATGCCTAATTCGTTGCTTAGGAAAATCAATGGCTTTTGGAGTAGATACCATGCCCTTAGGCCGACACATAGTGAGTATCTTGATATGATTGTAGCATTGCGCATATTGTTTACCTTATTTGAGTATGATTAGCGGTGGATATCGAAGCCCTAGCCTTTTATATTATTATTTCAATTCAATATTTTATCTCGTTTCATTCACAATATCTTTTTAGGAATTTCTTTTTAAACATAGTTTACCAATCCTTGTGGGAATGATCTCGTATTTGCCGTCTATACTATCGTTTTGATCTTGTGCACTTGCGAGTAAAACGTGCATTTATTCGCCTATTTATTTAGGTGGATATTTGTACAACAACACCATTCTCAAAATGCTTGGCAGTCGAATTGTTTGCCATTATCCATGACAAAGGCGTGGGGGAGTCCATACCTACAAACCACCGACCTCCAGAGGAAACGGGTGATGTTCTGCGAGGTGATGTGGACTAGTGCTTCTGCCTCTACCCACTTCGTGAAATAATTGACCACCATAACTACAAACTTTACACCCCTTTTCCAAGCGAAAGGGGCCAACGATATCTAAGCCCCACATGGAGAAAGGCCATGGTAAGGAGATGGGGGTAAGTTCTTCAGGTGGGCTTTTCTGGTCGTTAGCGAACTTTTGACACTTGTCGCAACCTCTTACCATCTTCATGGACTGCTGGTACATCTTGGGCCAGTAATACCCAACTCTAATTGCGTTATAGGCAAGGATGCGCACTCCAGAATGGCTCCCACATACCCCTTCATGGATTTCTCTCAAAGCGTAGTCGGCTTCATCTTGGGACAAACACCTGAGTAGGGGTAGTGTCTGACCTCGGCAGTAAATAGCCTCGTCGAGGACTGTATACTTGGAGGCTTTTAAGCGTATTTTGGCAGCGCTTTTCGATCTGCTAGGAGTTCACCCTCCGTAATGTACTGATATATCTCCTTGGCCCACTCTAGCGGGCCTCGTATTTCACACACACCGAGACCATTGCCTATAGTTGGCATCGGCAAAATGCGAACTTGCTCTTCGTAGCCCTCTAGTTCTTCCTCTTATGCCAACCCAATTTGCGAAAGTCTATCTGCCTCTTTGTTCTCTTCTCTAGGGACCTTCTTAACATGGAAGAACAAGAACTGAGTTTCGAGTTCTCTGACCTTATTGAGGTACTTTTTGATCTTTTCCCCCTACAACACCTCTTTGAAACCTAGGTTCTAGATGGTGAAGGTAGATCCCGCTCGTATTCTGGTACATCCAGGCTCTTCCGCATCCGCACATTTTGGTACTCCATAGCTCTTCTCTCGACGAAGCGTCTTTCTCCATTCTTTGAACTTCATTTAAGAGGTTATGACTCGACATAGGAGTCCAGACCCAGACGCGCGTCTTCGATCTTTTCGGCAACAGCAGGAACGCCCTGAGCTCCTTGGGGCAAGCCTTTCTTAGAAGGGCCAGGTCGGTGAATACAGCTTCTCACCACAACATCGTGCCATCTTGCTCAGTAAGTACTTTGTGCCTTTTTGACCGAGATGGACCCATACAAACATGGGCCCAACCCCAGCTCCAAGGCGCTTCGCGCATCTTCATTACAGAGGCGCAATTATCGCGTCCACTATAACTCTTGTTCCAGACTTTCTGTCATCAGCCCCACCCTACCCTTGTGTTCATTTTACAAGCGGGAAGTTCCTCTTCTTCTTGCTGGACTCGGTGTTTTGCATAGGGTCTATGCTTCAAGTCTCGTGTTGAATGTACACATGGGTCACACATGCGACGCTGATTGTGAACTTGATCGTTGTCCACTCAGGCGCAGATCGATCTACAGTATTGTGCCGCCTTCAAGACCATTTACACCTAATCCCACCCTCGCTTTAGACTCCTTGCAACAGGTGTCCGACAACCAACACACAATCAACATAACTCAAACATAACAAACACAAAACAGGACGCAAAGAACACATAACAAACACAACTGCTCTCACTATACAAAAGATACGATAATACACTGATAAATCAGACACCAGGGCTCATTTTTTTCCTATGCACTACTTACTGTGACATCATTACACATCTCACAATTATATCAAATTCATGAAATATATTTAATATTGATTAGACATGCATCTCTTGAACATTTTGATAAGGACATAATCAACATGAAGACAATCAGAGCTGTATAGTCTACTGTGAGCCCTTCTTCTGCTAGAAAACTCTAATGCCAACCGCACAGCTAAAATGCTAGCAATTGACATCGCAAATGGAGAGTAACGATATAAGAAAGTTTGATAATGAAGAACTATTAAGCAATACAAATCATTATACAGAAGATGATAGGTAAAGGGAATCGCCGCATAATTTGTTGAGGCGTGTCAGGTTCCTTGTCTCTCATATATGAGGTATCGAACAAGATATACGTTGCGGACGGCTTGTCACGAATCCCAAACAACTCTCGATCACATAGCACAGTAATCTCGTTCATCTCCTCTAGGGCGTGGCCCCCTGCCGAAGTGGGTTGGGATAGAGAAGCGATTCAGGGTTTGCCATAGAGTGGAAGTACTACCTGGGTTTTCCCCACCTGTGAAACCCGTCCTACTCAGTTGAGCATTGGATCGCATGCTGACGTTGCTATTGTTGCTTTCTGCTAGAAGGATATATCCTCATCTCGATCCGGTCAAGTATGTTTGTTAGTGGCGCCAGGAACAGATCACAGCCGCCCAATATTGCATCGTGTTTGTATCTTTGAAAACAGATAATTGGACACTGTTTTGAGAACACCGTGCACTGTACTAATGCTCTCACTCATATCAAGTCAGAAATACCCTTTACCCCAACCACTCATACACATACCTATGTTGCGGTGGTAAGACATCCACGAACCTCTCTTCCATCTTCTCAAGAGGAAAGTATAGCTTCCCGACACCGTTCTGCATGTCTTCTGTGGACGCCCGAGGAATTCAAATCCCCTCAAATAAATATATATGTTAAGGAATACTGAGAGGTCTCGAATGGAACAAAACCTTATGAAACATAAAGAGAAAATTGAATACCTTCATTCTTCAGGAGAGAAACACACCCAATATAAATCCCCCTCCTATGTTACTATTTACAGAAAGTGCTAGTTTTTTTAGAGATGATTTTACATCAAAAGTAGCTTACATTGAAGAGATTTCTAGTCAAACTTCAGATCTCTTTTAGAAAATGAATCGAATCATGTTGTTCTCTGCTTTAACGCAGAATTAAAATATGCATGCTTGGAACGATTTTGGTTAGTATCGGATAACAACCCTGGGTTCACCCAGAATCCATAGTATACGGGTTTACTTGTTTATTGTACTGTACCAAAACTGAAAGCCCGTGTAGATTTGACTTTGTATCAAGAACTATCCACTCATATGGTCGTACATTAGTAGAAGTAAAAGTTGTTTTATAAAAGCAATGTTTTAGCATACTATCATTGATCAGTTGTTTCGCAGTGAACAAACTGTATCTTTTGGGAAGGCAGTAGGATGACTATTCATAGGCGCTTAGCTAGTAGGCCATACTGATAGTATTATGATCTGCTGAGCCCTGTAGATATAAATCTACTTTTTTCGCTAAAAATGGACGCGTGATATATTACACACTGCATTTAATGGATTTTATCAGGCTCTCTTATACTCTTGAAAAAATCAAACCATGGACACTAACAACATCAGACTCAACACGAGATGAGATAGGCTAATGGTACAAAATACAAACCTAACAAACCCTCTCTCAATTAAAATTAAGAGAGCCTAAGCTATCTGTCACCTCCAATTACTTACTGTCAGCTGGTTCATCGGTGAATCCAAGGCCCACTACGTTATCGTCATGTACATATATAACTCAGTAGTTAAAAGATCATCCAATAACGAGAAGTAGTATCAAGGACTAAAGCTAATTATAGACTTCCTTCTCCTATGTAGAGTGTCGTTACTTCTTCGCCAACACTCGTCTCCTCATCGTTTCGTTCCTTCAGTAAAGTTCTCTCCTCTCCAAAATCTTGTTGTTAAAATATTCAAACCTAAGTAAATAGGCAAAC